>CM076850.1:5382921-5597921 GCA_039519185.1 Astragalus membranaceus | reverse complement strand
CAAATATACTTAAAATATTAAAAATACTTGAAATGGCATGCCATTTGGTAAGACTGAGATTTGATGCAAGATTTTTAAAATCCTTTTGTAAAGTCTTTTTTGTAGAATCATAAATAATGCAAACAATAATTTTTTGTTTAAGCAAGTCGGTTTGAAATTTTGAAATAGATAAATCTTTTTCTAAAACTTTTCTTTTGATCAGAAAGGTTTTAATGAGATTGCTGTGTTGCTGAAAGAACTTTGAGACATAAAGATATCATATGAGACTTTGCAACTGCGTTTTAACAAATTGGCCAAGACACTTATCATAAGACTTAGCATCTTTCTTGCAGGGATAAAGGTTCCTTGGTGGATACTGAGACCAAGTAAACTAAATTTTGTTTGGAGAGACATACCACCAATAATGGCAAAACTGGTATGAGGATTGAAAAATTTATTCAAAATATTTTGGAATCCAGAAGGAGTAATATTTGTATCAAATGGCAAGCCAGAACAGATATGTGATCATGAAAATTCAGAAGGAGTAATATTTGTATCAAATGGCCACCAATAAGGGAATATGTCTATCATGAAAATTCTTCTCATGAGGAAGACCAAATATGTGATGCTTTCTTTTCTAGAAAACATTAGGCAAGCCAGAACAGTTAGTAGGCTAAACGTGCTCTGAGAGGCCTTTGATCTCAGGAGAGATAGGGTTTTAGTTTCTAAAGACAATGGGTTGCTCCGGATAATGAGCTATTAAACCATCCTTTGTTTTTTGAAAAGGGGAAAAGGATGTATCAATTTTGAAAATTTGATTTTTAATAATAGGTGAGAGCAAATTAATTTTAATCAGGCTTAAACAATCATTAATGGATATTTCAACATCCTTGGAAGAAGAATCCTCAAGAGATGAGTTGTTTCCAGACCAATGGTTATTATGGTGATAAAAAAATAACTGTTGATTGGCTAAAACATTCTTCTGGGCTTGGATATGATTCTTAGAAGAATAGTTAGTAGATTCTGAATGTAACACCCCGGTATATTTAACATGTAAAAATACCCAAGTGCACCATCCCTAAATCATCAGAGATATAAAATTTCTGCATAGATACTGAACACTGCAATATAGTTCTCGCTGAATAACAACAAAACAGTCTTAAATACAAATAAGACCGAACAGGTTCTCTGACCATAACATTCAGCAAACTATAGTGCTCAATATCATACAAGAAAGCGGAATAAAATTATAATACCAATACATAGAGTTGTAGTACATAGACAACAAAAGGAAATATAAACTTAAGCATAATAGCTAAGTCATCAGCAGTTTCCTGAGCTCAATGTACTCGTGCCTCTTGGATTTCTGCTGTCCCTGTTTCTCTGTAAAGCAACAACAAATAAACAATGAGATACAATCTCAGTAAGTTCTACCGAGAACCCTTCTAGCACTCTCGGTCCTTTTAAAACATTTTTAAGATTTGACACGACACCGACCGCAATCCACTTGCTAATCCCAGTGAACCATACAATAAGGCTTCGACCTAGAAAGACAGCGGCCGCAGTCCACTTGCTTTTCCCGATGAACTAGCATCCTAGGCCTTTCGACGTACCACCAGCCGCAATCCACTTGCATTTTCCGGTGAACGTAGTACAATAACTTTTAACACAACACCGGCCGCAATCTCCTTGCATCTTCCGGCGAACCCCATAACAAATAGTGTTTCCTAACAGCACGGAGCCTAGGGTAAGGGTTCATGACTACCCCGCCTAGTATGTCAACATGGATCGTAACCCAACTCTATATAATAAACATATCTACAGACACATGAACTCAGGGTTCATTACCTCAGAAAATCAATTGAACATTTAATTCACATTCACTCTCGCCTACTAATTCATCACCTTTCAACACATTTTACGTCTCCAAAAACAGTTCATTTTACCTTAAAAATTGAATATTCAGTTAGGCCTCTGAATAAGCTTTCAAATGCATCTTAGAACACCTCAATCGGGTTCCCGGATCAAAAGTTATCGCGAAAACAAAAACAGTGTACAGTTGCTGAAAATCTGCAAACCGTCGCGACGCGAAAAGCGTCAGAAACATTTGCGTTGATGGGGACCTGTCTAGTGCAGATTTTATGATTTTCGCGAAATCCGCTATTCCGCTCAATTCCGATTCTCGTTCTGATCGAAAACAGATCAAACAACCAACAAAACAGACCCAATCAACATCACACAATCAATCAAATCAATCAAAAACTCAATCGAAACGAACCTTATCAAAATACGACATATTTTCCAAATAACGGTTTTTGACTCGAAAATTCTCGAACGATTTTTGTTCCGATCGAAAACAGTCCAAACAACCACACCAACATATCCGATCAACATCGCACAATCAGTCCATATTCCAGCGAAAGGGATAAATCAATCAAAACTCGACAGAAACGAATTTTATCCAAAAAAGATATATTTCGAAATAACGGTTTTCGACTCAAAAACTCTCGAAACCAATCAACATAAAAATCATACTAAAACGGAATAAACCAAAATGTGAGTAAAACTCACCGATTGTGATGAAAATCACAAATAGCCGAGACTTTCCGCGAAATCTCTTTTCCGACATAACCACATGAACGTTCCCCGCATAAACTTTACGCTCCGGCGACAATCGAATTCGCTCCCCGATCTTCCCATTCAACCATGACTCACCCAAGGACACTATTCATCATCTTCAACCTTCAATCACTATTCACACATAAACCCCAATTTGAACCCTAACCTCTAATTCTTCAAAAATCCCAAATCGGACTTCAATATTCGCGTAATCCACCTTGAGCTCGCTCCTCACCACCATCCTAAGCTTTCCTTTGAGCTTGAACCATCAAGAACCTGCATTTCCTTCAAATTTTCGAAAATGGCAAAGTGAGAGAGAGTGAGTTGATCGCCATGAAATTTGTACCAAATTGAAGAGGAAGGAACGCTGAACATTTTTCGTGTTGGAGAGAAGACGTGTTGATGAACCGAAGTATCCCCTTTTTCCTCTTCTTCTTCCACACCCATTCTTTCTCTTCTCCTTTCTTTTCTCTCCTTTCTCTCTGTTTCTCTCGCATGCTTCATTTCTTTCTTTTTAATTCTCTTTCTTTTCTTGTTTCACTTACACACACATACACGCATACATATATATTTATTTAATATATAACTGGTAACATGGTCAAATTACCATATTGATCTTAATCTCTTATTTCGATTCCAAAACGTCCTTGACCCATATTATTCGGTAAACGATCCTGTGATAGCGAATAATTAATTTTAGCACTCAATAATTTTACCAATTAAGTACTAAATTAATTCAATTGGGTTAACATTCAAATAATTCGATTAATTATTTTGAGGATGTTACATTTTGTAACATTCTGGGCCCTTTTCTTACTTAGTAGGCTACCCAGCGATGCACTCATGACCTTCTCCACCCCCCTGTGGAGTTTTTGCCTTCCGTGGGAATCGAACCATGTACCCTGAGGCTTAGGTAATAGGTGAGATCAAACTAATTTTAATCAGGCCTAAACAATCATTAATGGATATTTCAACATCCTTGGAAGAAGAAGCCTCAAGAGATGAGTTGTTTCCAGACCAATGGTTATTATGGTGATAAAAAACTAACTGTTGATTGGCTAAAACATTCTTCTGGGCTTGGATATGATTCTTAGAAGAATAGTTAGTAGATTCTGAACTAGTGTCAGAACCATCTCTTGAAGATAGGATCAATAAGTTGTTAATCTTATCTGTGGTTTCAGGATCAAAATCTAGGGATTTTAGTTTCCCTACGATCCTATCATATCTGCTAACGTGGCTGGGTTTGCCACCTTTGAAGCAAATGATGATTTTTTTTGACGTCAGGATCTAAATAAAGGCTTTAAGCTTCGTTATGATCCTATAGATTCTGCTCTTGTGCCCAGGTTTGCCACAAGTGGAGCAAATGATATGCTTCTTGGGACTATCATACTGCTTCTTAATAGATTGACCAGCAGCCCGAGGTCTGGGCTTACTATCCCGCTTCTTTCTATAACGATTTGGAAGATTGTAGTTAGGTTTGGGTCTGGGCCTAGCCTTCTTGGCAAGGGGGAGATTAAACACAGGTTTGATAATAACACCTAAACCTAATTCTTCCAAAGAATCAGAAGAGGCTTCTTCTATCATGTTAATGGAATTAATATTAGAAGGAGGAGGGGTGTTAGGAGCAGTAACTGTTTCAAGAAAAACAGATTGCTCCATGATATTGGGTTCAGTTCTAGGTAAGTTAGGGTAGATACCTAAAGCATGAACGTTTTGGAATTTTTCTCTGAGACAACTGGTGTCTCTGGCTGAGATAGACTCCTTAACAGTTTTAGGGGAGGCTATAACAGGAATAGTTTGACCTTCTTAAAGATGCCAAACTGTAATAACGTCTAAAGGTTTTCTTCCAACTAAATCTGTTTGGAAAGGGTAATTGATATCCTTCTTGATGGTATAAACATGAAACCAATCAAAGAAAGTAATCTTGAACTTAACATGTTCGAGAAACTTATAAAATTTATCTTGGATTTTCTTTCTTTTGTGTCCCTGATAATGGCGAAAGAACCATTCTCTGTGAGGAGACCATTCCTCAGAATAGAATTCTTTCTTAAGGGATTCCCTATCTATAATGAACTTTGATAACATCATAAGGTTCATTCAGAGAGGAGTAAGTGGGTGATTGAATAGATTTGTGGTCTTCTTCATCCTTTTGATGATAAGAAGTTTTTACAGGGGTTGTGGTTTCAAATCCCTATAAATGGATATAGTGGATCCTTCATGAGAAGGACCAACTTCTGATTTGAAGGTATCATTAGAAACTGAAAAGGATCTCCTAGAAAAGGTTCTCCTAGACATGGCAGTTCTAAAGTCTTCTTCGGAATTGAGAGACCTAGGAATGGAGAAGGAATTTCTCCTATTAAAGACCAGGTCAACTGTAACACCCTTTTTTCTACCCAACGGTTTATTAAAAAAAATATCAGAGTTTTTCGCGCCAAAAGAGTGTCACATTTTTCGAACCGGAAAACCACTTCGCAAACAGAGTACTTTAATTATAACTAACTTCTTTTCAAAAACATGCAGCGGAAATAAAAAGGTTTAACTTGGCAATCATACTTCAAAAGGTTTACAACTAAGAAAGGCATATACATAACACATAAGGAAAGACACAAGGACAACCCTCCCGAGTGCTACGTATCAGAGCCGACTCGACCATACTAGAAGAAGAATCTCTAGCCACCTTCAGTCACCGTCACCTGCAGGTTGCCGGCATGCGAGGCAACACGACGCAGTAGGGTGAGTCTCAATACATAGATAATAATAGATAAAACAAGAAACACAGTATAATAGGCACACCAGGGATACCATCAATTTAGCTACACCATCAGTACAGTTACACCAAATGAAGTTACGCCGAATACTGTTACACCAAGCACCGTCACACCAAATACAATTACACCCAGAATACAGTCACACCATTAGTTCAAGAAGACGCAATCAAACACAGGACGTGTATGGAATGTATGAAATGCAACCCAAAACTCCACTGGGCATATGCATGTGGATCCATTCACCAAAATTGCCTTGAGGGCATTCACCAAAATTGCCTTGAGGGCATTCACCAAACACCAAAATATTTTAGGAGGCCGAGGCCTATTCACCAGAAATGCATATGATTATGCGACACCATGACTATGCACCATGACACCAAAACACCAAATGATGTATTTATATTGCTCACCAATAATTTATATACTCACCAATCACCAAGATATATTCACCATTAATATGCATCATAAACATCACAATCACCTCACGACATCGTCATAAACGTATTTATATTGCTCACCAATAATTTATATACTCACCAATCACCAAGATATATTCACCATTAATATGCATCATAAACATCACAATCACATCACGACATCGTCATAAACATCACCTTTACATTATTAGCCAGTTAGTACAGTTTTTAGAAACAACCCGAATGGTTCCCAGACTGGACAGATTCTGTCCTTCCACTTCAAATCACTCTAAACTGACTTACACTTGACCAAATGGAACAAAACCTTAGCCTTAACAAAAGCAATTTGAGTATAGTTTCTAATGGAAAAAGAATCGTTCAAATCAGAGTTCAATTGAAGACACAAGACCTGAAACACTGAACCTATACCTAGTTTAAGTCCAGAAATTTGACCTGACTTGGGACGCTCATAACTCGAGCTACACTACTCCAAATTTAACCAAACCAGTGCCAAAGTGACCAAAATTAAGTTTGTTTTCTAACAAAAAAGGTCCCATAATTGTTTGACGAACAGAAAGTTCCCAGTTTTAAAAATACCGAACCTATGTCCAGAATGCTTCCAGAATATTACCCTAACTTGTGGAATTGATAACTCGATCTTCACAGCTCTAAACGCAACCAAACTAGCGTCAAATTAACAAGCATTCAATCAAGTTTTCGAAATGACAAACCACATAATTTTTCAATTAGTAAAACGTTCTCAGTCACTGAAATACTAAACCTATGTCAGAACATCTCAAAACAGTGAATTCAACAACACAAACAACCATCACACTTAAGCCACATATAGATATTATAAACATCAACAGCAATTTAAACAACTACTCCTAACACCTAGTACCCATGATTTCGTGGTTTATAAATTATTAACTATGAACGAGAGCCCCCTTACCTTATTGAAGAACTCGAATCCTTAGGCTTAGAAACCTTGAAAAACTTAGCTTTTCTTCTCTCTCCTCTTTTCTTTCTTGGTCACGAACTCCTCTCTTTCTTTTTCTCTATGGAAGCCACGAAATTCCTCTCTTTTTCCTTGCCTTTGCCGCCACTCCTTAGCTCTCACTCTCTCACAAAATCTAATTTTCTCAACTAATGAAACCCTAACTTAAAAACTCCTTATTTATAGGCTCACTTAACCAATCATGGGCTTTCTTAGTTTATGACTTAATCATGGGCCTCCACTAACACCTCTAATTCGCCACCACCTATCCACATATACTAACAACTAATTATTTCTAATATTCTATCACATAAAATCCCTAAATAATTATTCCTATCCTTTTATTTTATTTTTCTCAAACACAAACCCTAGATAATTAATTAAATAAATTAACTAATTATTTTGGGCTGTTACATCAACTTTTCCAGATTGGTATTGTATGACATCCTGGAACTCTAGTGTTAACCTAGGTGCTGCAGGAGCAGCTTTCTCTAAGGTCCAAGTCTCAGGGAGCGTTATGTCGCTCCATTGGATAGTTTTTGGCACAATAATATTGGCCTTACTATTATCAGTAGGAAACAAAGTTGTCTCCCCTGATTTGTGGCATTTGGTTTTGAGGAAGTTGGATCTGATGGAGTTCATAACTTTGTATTGAACTCTGTATATCAAAGTGATAGGGACAGATCCTTCCTTCATGCCATAACCATGACATTTGACATTGCGGAATAGATTATCAAGGATGTTCTTATCATCCAGACTCACGGTTAAATCTGGAAAACAATTAAAGAAGATTGGCCCATGAATCAGGCTAGTTTCAACAGTTCCTAGTAAGGAATCATGAAGCTGATTGTGTCTAGCATCCCTTAAGCAGAGAAGAACTGCTACATTAAGGGATTCCCTAGTGAGGGGTTTCATACCTACCTGGACACTTCCTATGTGCAAGTAGTTATAGGTTTTTGATTTATGATCTCTCATACTTTTCTCAGAAAGAAGATGAAATTCTTCTTCATCCTTTCATAGTATGATCTTTTGTTCAACAGTTCTGACAATATAATCAAACTTAGAAAAGAAATATCCTTCTGGTTTATAAAGATCTTTGTGAGATATTTTTGGTATATCCCAATTGTCTAAATCTTGATTGATATTTTCAAAACGGATTTCTTCTTTGAAAATTTTGTTTGAAAAAGATTGATTCTCATTAAGAGAAGAGGAAGAAGATGAAGATGAAGGTCTACTGAAAAACGTAAGGAAAATGACTTAAACATATCGTAGAAAATGATTTGATTTCCTCACCCATAAGTATCAACGCCTTCACTTGGTTAAAATAGAAATATAAATCTTAAAATTGAACTAGTAATCATCTTCTAAAACATACTTTGGAGTTAACTATGTTTGTTCAAAGATCAAAACAAAGCCACCTCAACTAAATATTAAGCTTGAACTAGAAATTATTTTCTAAAACATACTTTGAAGTTCTCTAGACTTTAATCTTGATCAAACTGTTTAAAGTTCTCTATATATTGGTAAAGTTCTCTATATATTGGTAAGTTATCCTTTGACCAGAATTTTGATAAAAAATGTTTTATGAAAAGGTTATAAATAAGGTCTGTTTGATCTATCTTGATTGATAGTCGTAAGACCCGGCGGATAGGGCAAGAGGACTGTTAATTAGATCCAACTTTAAAAGTCATTGGTCAAAGGTGAAGGATATATTTAAGACGACTTTTTGTTTGATCAGTGAAACAAATATAATTAAACTGCAACTTATGAATTAGATGAATAAATTATAATTCAAAGTTAATATCAGTGAGTGGAACTTAGTTGATTATGAACATGAATAAGTAACTGCAAAACATAACTTCGATAAATAATTCTTAATTCAAAGTTAATATCACATTCCTACTTCCCCATCTGGCTCTGATACCAAGAGGGGTTCGGAAGCAGAGACTAAGAGTTAATTAAAGAGACAGAAGAGAAGTAGGTTGAATACGGAATGCAACATAATTAAACTTAAAAGAATAACAGAATTAAAACATGAAATTAAGGTTTACATCAAAGAGGAAATTGGTGACGCTAAAAAGGAACTTTTAGCCAAAGTCAATGAGCAATTGGTTCTCCTTAGAACAACTGCTCCTGACACACCCTCACCCAAGAACATTAGGTCTATCAATATGTTAGGAGAAATTTCTCCCAACCAAACTGAAATTATCAGCCCAAGGACTGATATTTTCCTATCATCCACAACCCAAGGAATCAAGGGAGAAAAGAAACTAAACTTTATTATCCTAGAGCGACGGCCCCTGATCTTCTTTTAGAAGAAAAGGAGACCAATTTTAAAAGCTTTAGTGCTAATAATGTTTAAGAATGGAACATTGATGGAGAGAATGAGTATGGCATAACCAAAATCCTTCAAAATATGACTATGGTTGCCACTGCTTATGAAGCCTCCAGCAATTGTCCTGAAAGCTTGCTCATTGAAATCCTTGTTGCAGGATTCGGTGCCCAACTCAAAGGATGGTGGGATAATTATCTCACTGAGGATGCTAAGCAGCTAATCTTCACTGCTGTTTAGCAGGATCCTGACGGCAACCCCATCCTAGATAACGGTGACTATATTCCAGACACTATTAATACTTTAATCTCTACAATTGCCTAACATTTTATTGGAGATCCTTCTCTGATAAAAGATAGATCTGCTGAACTTCTATCCAATCTTAAATGCAACTTTCTGGGGGACTTTAGGTGATATAAAGATACCTTCCTATCCAGAGTCTATACCAGAGAAGACATCCAACATGCTTTCTGGAAAGAAAAGTTCCTAGAAGGTCTTTCTAAATCCTTAGGAGATAAAGTTAGGGACAAGCTTTGTGGCTAGAACCCTAATGGAGAAATCAGCCAGCAATTAAGTTATGGTCAACTTATTGCTATCATCCAAAAGGTTGCTTTAAGGATATGTCAAGACAACAAAATCCAGCAACAACTTTCCAAAGAAAAAGCTCAAAATTGAAAAGATTTAGGGACATTCTGTGAACAATTTGGACTTCCCTGTGCTAAGAAAGCTAGGTCCAAGCACAAACCAAAATCCAACTACAATCTGCCCAAACCAAATTACTATAGAGAGAAACACTCTCATATACCCAGACCACAGGCTGCTGGTCAACTTACCAAAGGGCATTATAGTAATGACACTAACAAAAGCCCAAAAGAACCTATCATTTGTTTCAAATGTGGCAAACCTGGCCACATCAGTAGGAATTTTAGGATCATAGGGAAACTTAAAGCCCTAAATTTAGATCTAGATATCAAAAATAAGATTAACAATTTCTTAGTCCAAACTTCAAAGGAAGATTCTGATGCTGAATCTTCTGACCAATCTTCTGAAGATCTAAACCAAATCCAGGAGGATGATTTAACTGATTCCTCTAGCCAAATCAATGTCCTCACTCGAGAAAAGAATCTTCTCTTTAAGGCGATAAATGCTATTCCTGATCCTCAAGAAAAGGAAAAATACCTTAGCAAGTTAAGGTCCACCCTTGAAGCAAAACCCCCCAAGAGTCCTCTCGTAACCAATAGGTTTAATCATAAAGATACTTTTAAGACATTAGAGAGAACAATGTTAAACCTGTTACTATTCAAGATCTTCAATTCGAAATCAACAATTTAAAGATTGAGGTTAAAGATCTGAAGCAGAAACAGGCTAATCACCAGTCAATCCGAAATCAATGGAATATTCATGGGACTGAGAGTAGTTCATCTTCCGAGGATTCTAAGGAAGTTGAAGAGGTTGAACTTCCCAATGATGATTTCTTAGGTCTTATCAATTATGTTAGAATTCAAAAGTTCTACATAAACGTCAAAATTGTTATAGGAGAATTTACCATTGAGACTATTGCTCTGTTTGATACTGGATCAGATTCCAATTGCATCTTAGAGGGTCTTGTTTGTAACACCCCTTTTTCTACCCAACGGTTTATTAAAAAAATATCAGAGTTTTTCGCGCCAAAAGAGTGTCACATTTTTCGAACCGGAAAACCACTTCGCAAACAGAGTACTTTAATTATAACTAACTTCTTTTCAAAAACATGCAGCGGAAATAAAAAGGTTTAACTTGGCAATCATACTTCAAAAGGTTTACAACTTAGAAAGGCATATACATAACACATAAGGAAAGACACAAGGACAACCCTCCCGAGTGCTACGTATCAGAGCCGACGACACCGAACGAACGAAGATACTAATGTCTTCCTTCGGACTCACCTGCAAGTTACCACCTGGGGTAAACAACCACATAAAAGGGGTGAGATATCTAACACATAATAGGAATGAATGATAAGGAATATGTTAGAGTATAACACCTACGTCTACCACACCAATCACAAACATCAATTACAACACCAAGGGTAAAACAGTCAGTTTCATCAAGTTATAAACATCACAGTCATCATTAACACAAACATCACCAAGGTACAGACACCAAGGTCATCACACATGTTATGATATGCATGAATGCAGTATGCATGTGGATCCATAGGCCGAAGCCTCTGCTCGTCATAATAGGCCGAAGCCTCTGCTCGTCATAATAGGCCGAAGCCTCTGCTCGTCATAATAGGCCGAGGCCCCTGCTCGTCATAATATGCACATGAGTTATGCAACACTATGTACAATGCACCAGAAAATAATCAACAACCAAGATCAACTCAGTGATACCACAACACTGACGCCAATAACTCATGATAGGCCGAAGCCTCTGCTCGTCATAATATGCACCGTCACACACCAATATCACACCAATGATTAATGAAATTCATCACACCAAATAATTAATGGAATTCATCACACCAAATAATCAATAGGCCCACCGGAACTATTAATTCACCCACCAATCACACCATAATAGACTCACCAAATCAACCCACCACTCACACCAACACCAATTTCAATTAGGCCAATTTAGGATTTGACACAAAATAGTTTTCAACGACAATTGCTATCACCGGGACAGCCACTTGAGGCGTCCAATCAGCAACAACCAGAACCAACATCGGGGAGAAGACAAATTTCGAAAATAATGATTTTCTAAAATATTCTGAGACACCGAAAACACTCAAAAGACACCTTTTACAACACCTGGGACCAACGTCAGAAAAATAGTTCATTCTGCCCAGAAAAATAGTTCTAAAATTTGCTAATGATCACTAAACCCTAGGAGTAGCTCTCATACGCACCTAACTCATGGATCATGGGTCATGGGCTTTCTTCCATCACTTAAGCCCTAATTAAATAATTAAGCACCACCACTCCCTAATTAATTAAAACCACCCCATATTATTATTATTATTATTTCTATCACCCACATCCTATTTAATTAATTAAATAAATACTAAATAAATATTTAATTAATTTTGGGGTGTTACAACTCTCCCCCACTTAAAAGAATTTCGCCCTCGAAATTTTACCCGCCAACGATAACACCTTCCCACTAACAATCTACACACAAGTTCACACAACAAGAAACATGTCGTAGCACATCAAGGACACAAGACTCGACACGGGACAACAACAAGACGACAACATCACAAACGTCAACATCATTAATATCAACATAATCATCAACACATCATTAACAACCATCAACATCAACATAATCATCATGAACAACAACATAATCATCAACAACCTTATTAGCAACATCAACATAACCATCATGGACAACCACATTATTAGCAACAACATCCTTAACCACACAGGACCAACAACTCAATCACGACAATGGGCGCTAAGGCGCCAACAACCAACAACAGCAAAATAGGCATGGCGCTTCCAACAACACTAACAAAATGGCACATGGCGCCTATGGGCAGGGCGCCTTCACAACCAGACTATAGCAACAACAAATCAATAATGGCCAACGGCCCAAAACAACAATTCAACAACAACAAACAACGGGTCTCACATTAACGATTTAACATTCAACAACTTAACATTTAGTCAACTTGACATTTAACAAATACTTAGCAACTTAACACTTAATCAATTATTATCGAAAACAGTTAAGGAATTAGGGCAACATGAATACATATCTAAACATGGTGACATTAATTGATTCATGAACATGGCAACATCAAAACTAGGTTTTTAAGGCATGTAACGAAATTGTTCAACGAGGCATCATGGCATACATATGGTAATTATCAAAATCCTAGATCACACACTACATGATTCCAATTATAAGCACATATACGAAAGGTACCATCAAATTTTTGGAAACAGTAACAGCAAATTGTTGGAGACAGCAACGATAATTTTTCGAAAACAGCAGCAATTATTTTCGGAAAACAGCGACAATTAATTTTCAGAAAACAGCAATAATCATTTTTCTGAAAACAGCAACAATTAAAACTACAACAGTAAAACAACAACAGTAATTTAAACAAAAAGCAACAGCATTTAAATAAAAATAGCAACAGCAAAACAGCATTTAAAACAGCAACAGCAATGGCAATTTAAAACAGCAATCGCATTCAGCATTTAAAACAGCAGCATCAATAGCATTTTAACAACCACGAATAAAAACATGCTATAACAACATATTTATAACAAATACAATGACGAGAATGGAGTCCAATCAATTCAAACATATTACGTGTTTATAAAATGACACACGAATCACCAAAAACAACATTAATATAAGTTCAAAAACAGTCTTTTGGTATACGGCTTGTTTTTTTTTTTTTTTAAAAAAAAACATACCCACATTAGCAAATTCAAGATATATATATAAAATAATTTAACCAAATCGAAACACGCGTGAGCATTTGAACTACAAGGTAAATCATTTAGAGTCATGCAACAAGCACACATATTGAATCATGGCATAAATCATTGGAGATCATACTAAGGGAGTCAGAATTTCACACAACAGTAATTACAAGCATTGAAAAAAAGAATCATTTTTTAGAGCCTAACCAACTAATTTGGTCGGCCTCATTATCCTCCAAAATCAAACAAGCAATGCATGCAACTCTACTCAGAGTCCACACATTGAAAATATAACAAACCACACAAACAGTCCGGTAGGACCGAACAATCCTCAAAATAAAGTACCTGATTCGAACAACCTGCAACGCAAACAATGGTTAGTACTAAAAGACCATACTTGACTGACACACGACACGACAACTTGGTCGGACCAACCATCGCTCTGATACCACTAATGTAACACCCCTTTTTCTACCCAACGGTTTATTAAAAAAATATCAGAGTTTTTCGCGCCAAAAGAGTGTCACATTTTTCGAACCGGAAAACCACTTCGCAAACAGAGTACTTTAATTATAACTAACTTCTTTTCAAAAACATGCAGCGGAAATAAAAAGGTTTAACTTGGCAATCATACTTCAAAAGGTTTACAACTTAGAAAGGCATATACATAACACATAAGGAAAGACACAAGGACAACCCTCCCGAGTGCTACGTATCAGAGCCGACGACACCGAACGAACGAAGATACTAATGTCTTCCTTCGGACTCATGTAACACCCCTTTTCTACCCGTTAATTTAATTGGAAAATATCAGACTTTTCAAAATTTTGTTTCATATAAGGGATATTACACATACTTCAATAAAAACCACACTTCTCAATAAAACAGCTCAAAACATATTATCCAGGTATTACGTAGCGCATCACAAAAAGGCGAATCTCAAAACCACAGTTATCATCGCAATAATACTCAACGTCAATAAAAATCATCTAAGCAGCGGAATAATAAAATAAAACAGAACTGTCAATAAAACTTAACAACCAAAAACATTCATGATATAAGTTCGCCCCACCCCCTGAGTGCTACGTATCAGAGCGTGACGACTCGACTCGAATTAGTGAAGGTACCTAGTCCTTCACTCGCAATCACCTGCACGTTACCGCATGGGGGTAACATTCAAACAGAAGGGTGAGTCCAATTCAATTCATATAATAAGTCATATGATAAATAATAAGTCAGTTCACAGCTCAAAATGAATCACATCACAATCGTCGATCATATCACCACAATAATTCATCACTATGTCATGTAGGCATGTGAAATGCAACCCACTCGCGGGCATATGCATGAGGTACCTTTTCACAAACGTCGCTTAGCCCTTAAGGCCTCATCGTCACTTAGCCACATGGGCCTCAAAACGTCACTGGGTTTATGCATATGGGCATGAGACACTATGACGTGCACCACTCACAAACACACAAATACACAAATACCCAAATCATAGTCAACTATGTGACCCGTCACTTACCGGTTTGCTCACAAGAAGCACAGCACCTGCCAAATTCACAATCAACACACAACGTCACTTGGCCCTTTAGACCTTAACATCACTTAGCCTTTCGGGCCTCAAACGTCACTGGGTTTTCATCGTCACTTATACATAGATATCATCAGCTCAAACAATAGCCACTGAGGGCAAAAACGTCATTTACTAGCCACCAAGGGCATCATCGTCATATACACGTCATTATAAATAATAATAGCCACTAAGGGCAAAACAGTCATTTACACGTCATTGTAAATAATAATAGCCACTAAGGGCAAAACAGTCATTTACACGTCATTGTAAATAATAATAGCCACTAAGGGCAAAACAGTCATTTACACGTCATTATAAATAATAATAGCCACTAAGGGCAAAACAGTCATTTAACTAGCCACTAGGGGCATCATCGTCAAAATCATCATTTTTGACATTACTTCGTTAAAAACCACTGGTCGTACGCAAAAGAGAATTTTTAAAGGCACCACACGGGTTTTCAATATCACAGCAACAACCACAGGGGACAGCCACTTGGGCGCCCAGCAAGCTTCTGAAATTATAAGTTTTTATTTTTAAAAATGGAACACACAGATAGACAACTGAAAATGCTTCAAAACGCTTTTTGAATCGTTCAAAACGGATATTCGAGTCAAAAGATATAGCGAAAACAGTTTTCGAAAATAATTTGGAACATCCTGAAAACTGGCGCCATGGGCGCCCAGCGCCCAGGCACCTGGCGCCCAGCGCCTAGCAAGAAGCAACACACGCACGCACACACCCGGGCGCTCAGCGCCCAGCGCCTGGCGCCCAGCGCCTTGGCGCAACACACAACACACGCACACGGGCGCTCAGCGCCCAGCGCTGGCACCCAGCGCCCAGCGCTACGCACGCACACACGCGCACGGGCGCTCAGCGCCCAACGCTGGCACCCAGCGCCCAGCCACACACGCACAGCAACACGCACTGGCGCCCTTGGCGCCCAGCACAGGGCGCCTGGCGCCCAGAACACTGCCAGCACCAGATTTTTACACAAATTCAGCCCAAAACATCATTTTTCTCAAATTGTTTCTTGACTCAATTTCAACACACACCACAACCATCATGGATACACATTTAAATCATCAAAATTATACACCACCCATTCGAATTCAACAACAATACCGAGCACCACATAGCATCACGCATATATCTAAAATCAAAACATGAATTCGCAAGCATCAACATATAGTCACGCATATGGCAACAATCAAGACATGAATTTCGCAAGCACTATAACAATCATACTTCACATCTAGGCTATCACTAACTTAGGATCCATCATAGAAATTATTATAGAAATCGATAGAACTCCCCTTACCTCGTATTCGAAGAGTAGGAGCTCCCGAGACGATCACGAACGGAACTACGGCAACGGAAACACGATCCTCTCCTCTCTTGGTGGCGCGACCTTCTTCTCCTCTTTTCCTCTTTCTCTACGGCGCTCCTTCTCCTCTCCTTCCTCTCCTCTCAATTTCGCAATTGCTCACAAAAACCCTAACCTCACTTTGGCTTGCCCCCTTCGCATATGATCTTGGATCATGGGCTTGGGCTTCCACTTAAGCCCAAGTCTAGCTAATTGGCGCCCTCCTCCCCTAATACCACCTACACCATTTAAATATAATTTTAATTAATTAAATTATACCCAATAAGTTAAATACATTCCTAAATACTTAATTAAATAAATTAATTAAATATTTTGGGTGTTACAACTCTCCCCCACTTAGAATATTTCGTCCTCGAAATTTACCTGATCAAATAACTCTGGGTAGGACTCTCGCATCTTGCTCTCCAGCTCCCAAGTCATACTCTCGCCAGCAGCTCCTAGCCAAACCACTTTCACCAATGCAATCTCTTTGCCTCTAAGTGCTTTCACTTCACGATCCACAATCCGTACGGGCATCGTCTCCACAGTGAGATTATCCCGCACCTCAACATCGTCCATATGGATCACATGAGATGGATCCGAAACATACTTCTGAAGTTGCGACACATGAAACACGTCGTGCAAATTCGAAAGATTTGGCGGTAAAGCCACTCTATACGCCACATTTCCGATTCTTTCAGAGATCTGATAAGGACCAACAAATCGAGGAGTGAGCTTCTTCGATTTCAACGCTCGACCAACACCGGTAATAGGAGAAACCCTTAAGAACACATGCTCACCCTCCTGAAATTCTAAATCCTTCCTCCGCTTGTCATGATAACTCTTCTGACGACTCTGCGAAGACTTCATCTTTTCACGGATCATCTTGATCTTCTCTGTAGTCTCCCGGACAATCTCCGGTCCCAACACTACACTCTCTCCCGACTCATACCAACACAATGGCGTTCTACACTTTCGACCATACAATGCTTCAAACGGTGCCATCCCAATACTGGAATGGTAACTGTTGTTATAGGTAAACTCAATCAACGCAAGGTAGGAATCCCATGAACCCCGTTGTTCCAATACACAAGCCCTCAACAAATCCTCTAACGACTGAATTGTTCTCTCTGACTGACCATCTGTCTGAGGATGATACGCCGAACTCATTTTTAACTTTGAACCCAATTCCTTCTGCAAACCCGTCCAAAATTCAGAAGTGAACCTTGGATCTCTATCTGACACAATACTCTTCGGAGCACCGTGCAACTTCACAATTTCTTTGACATAAACCTCTGCCAACCTCGACACCGGATAAGTGATATTAATAGGAATAAAGTGAGCAGACTTCGTTAACCTATCAACGATCACCCAAATAGCGTCATGACCCCTAACAGTATTCGGCAATCCCGTCATGACCCCACTTCCACTCTGGAACTTCCAGCGGTTGCATTAACCCTGCTGGCTTCTGATGCTCAACCTTAGATTTCTGACAGGTCAAACAGGTATACACAAACTGTGCCACATCTCTCTTCATACCATACCACCAAAACATCTCTTTTCAGATCTTGATACATTTTCGTCGCTCCAGGATGGATACTCAACTTGCTACGGTGACCCTCCTCTAAAATTGCCTTTCTTATCTCCTCATCATCCGGAACACAGATCCTACCCCGGAACCTCAACACACCACTGGAATCTAATTTGAAATCTTCATCTTTAGATTGACCAACCCCATTAATTAAATCCAATAACTTGACATCTGACTTCTGAGCCTCTCTGATACTGCCCAGGAAATCATTATCGATCTTTAACATTCCCAGCTTGACACTGCGAGGTGTCATTTTACAAACCAAACTCAAATCTCTGAATTCCTCGATCAACTCTAATTCTTTCACCATCATTGCCGACATATGCAAAAACTTTCTGCTTAAAGCGTCAGCCACGACATTAGCTTTGCCGGGATGATAATTCAAACCAAAGTCATAATCCTTCAAGAGCTCCAACCACCGACGCTGTCTCATATTCAACTCTTTCTGATCGAACAGATACCTAGACTCTTATGATCACTGAACACTTCGAACCTCGAACCATTAAGGTAGTGCCTCCAAATCTTAAGCACAAATACCACAGCAGCCAATTCCAAATCATGCGTAGGGTAATTTTTTCTCATGAACCCGCAACTGCCTCGACGCATACGCAACGACTTTCCCATCTTGCATCAGCACACCACCAAGACCCATTTTCGAAGCGTCACAATATACAACAAACGGCTCCTCTGGATTAGGCAACGTCAAAACAGGCGACGTCGTCAATCTCTTTTTCAGCCCCATAAAACTTTCCTCACACCGAGCACCCCAAACAAAAACTTTACCCTTACAAGTCAACTGAGTCAACGGAAGGGCCAACTTGGAAAAACCCTCGATGAACCTCCTGTAGTACCCAGCCAAACCCAAAAAGCTTCTAATCTCTGTTGCGGACTTCGGAGCCTCCCACTCCAACACTGCTTCTACTTTTGCCGGATCAACCGCAATACCATTACCAGAAATCACGTGCCCAAGGAAACTCACCTCTTTCAGCCAGAACTCACACTTCGATAACTTAGCATACAACTTTTTCTCTTTCAAAACTTCTAACACTGTCTTCAGATGCTCAGCATGCTCTTCCTCTGACTTAGAATAAACTAGAATGTCATCTATGAAGATCACCACAAACCGATCTAGGTAATTATGGAAAATACGATTCATATATTCCATAAATACACCAGGAGCATTGGTCACACCGAACGGCATCACTGATTATTCATAATGCCCATACCTTGTCCTGAACGCTGTCTCCTGAACATCTTTATCCTTTACTTTAATCTGATGATATCCGGACCTCAAATCAATTTTGCTGAAAACACGGGCACCCACTAACTGATCCATCAGATCGTCGATCCACGGAAGCGGATACTTATTCTTGATAGTTACCTTATTCAGTTGCCCATAACCAACACACAACCTCCTACCACAATCAGCAGCAGCCCAACAACAGCAGCAGCAGCCCAACACCAGCAGCAGCAGCCCAACACCAGCAGCAGCAGCTCAACAACAGCAGCAGCGATCCTCCCAGCCATCTCAACTCACTTGCTACAAACAAACAACAGTTAGATATAACTGACAACACACCGTTGTCAGTTGACACTAGGACTGGACAACTTGGCCGGACAGACCGAACTGCTCTGATACCACTATTGTAACACCCCTTTTCTACCCGTTAATTTAATTGGAAAATATCAGAGTTTTCAAAATTTTGTTTCACATAAGGGATATTACACATACTTCAATAAAAACCACACTTCTCAATAAAACAGCTCAAAACATATTATCCAGGTATTACGTAGCGCATCACAAAAAGGCGAATCTCAAAACCACAGTTATCATCGCAATAATACTCAACGTCAATAAAAATCATCTAAGCAGCGGAATAATAAAATAAAACAGAACTGTCAATAAAACTTAACAACCAAAAACATTCATGATATAAGTTCGCCCCACCCCCTGAGTGCTACGTATCAGAGCGTGACGACTCGACTCGAATTAGTGAAGGTACCTAGTCCTTCACTCGCAATCACCTGCACGTTACCGCATGGGGGTAACATTCAAACAGAAGGGTGAGTCCAATTCAATTCATATAATAAGTCATATGATAAATAATAAGTCAGTTCACAGCTCAAAATGAATCACATCACAATCGTCGATCATATCACCACAATAATTCATCACTATGTCATGTAGGCATGTGAAATGCAACCCACTCGCGGGCATATGCATGAGGTACCTTTTCACAAACGTCGATTAGCCCTTAAGGCCTCATCGTCACTTAGCCACATGGGCTTCAAAACGTCACTGGGTTTATGCATATGGGCATGAGACACTATGACATGCACCACTCACAAACACACAAATACACAAATACCCAAATCATAGTCAACTATGTGACCCGTCACTTACCGGTTTGCTCACAAGAAGCACAGCACCTGCCAAATTCACAATCAACACACAACGTCACTTGGCCCTTTAGACCTTAACATCACTTAGCCTTCCGGGCCTCAAACGTCACTGGGTTTTCATCGTCACTTATACATAAATATCATCAGCTCAAACAATAGCCACTGAGGGCAAAAACGTCATTTACTAGCCACCAAGGGCATCATCGTCATATACACGTCATTATAAATAATAATAGCCACTAAGGGCAAAACAGTCATTTACACGTCATTGTAAATAATAATAGCCACTAAGGGCAAAACAGTCATTTACACGTCATTGTAAATAATAATAGCCACTAAGGGCAAAACAGTCATTTACACGTCATTATAAATAATAATAGCCCCTAAGGGCAAAACAGTCATTTAACTAGCCACTAGGGGCATCATCGTCAAAATCATCATTTTTGACATTACTTCGTTAAAAACCACTGGTCGTACGCAAAAGAGAATTTTTAAAGGCACCACACGGGTTTTCAATATCACAGCAACAACCACAGGGGACAGCCACTTGGACGCCCAGCAAGCTTCTGAAATTATAAGTTTTTATTTTTAAAAAAGGAACACACAGATAGACAACTGAAAATGCTTCACAACGCTTTTTGAATCGTTCAAAACGGATATTCAAAAGATATAGCGAAAACAGTTTTCGAAAATAATTTGGAACATCCTGAAAACTGGCGCCATGGGCGCCCAGCGCCCAGGCACCTGGCGCCCAGCGCCTAGCAAGAAGCAACACACGCACGCACACACCCGGGCGCTCAGCGCCCAGCGCCTGGCGCCCAGCGCCTTGGCGCAACACACAACACACGCACACGGGCGCTCAGCGCCCAGCGCTGGCACCCAGCGCCCAGCGCTACGCACGCACACACGCGCACGGGCGCTCCGCGCCTAGCGCTGGCACCCAGCGCCCAGCCACACACGCACAGCAACACGCACTGGCGCCCTTGGCGCCCAGCACAGGGCGCCTGGCGCCCAGAACACTGCCAGCACCAGATTTTTACACAAATTCAGCCCAAAACATCATTTTTCTCAAATTGTTTCTTGACTCAGTTTCATCACACACCACAACCATCATGGATACACATTTAAATCATCAAAATTATACACCACCCATTCGAATTCAACAACAATACCAAGCACCACATAGCATCACGCATATATCTAAAATCAAAACATGAATTCGCAAGCATCAACATATAGTCACGCATATGGCAACAATCAAGACATGAATTTCGCAAGCACTATAACAATCATACTTCACATCTAGGCTATCACTAACTTAGGATCCATCATAGAAATTATTATAGAAATCGATAGAACTCCCCTTACCTCGTATTCGAAGAGTAGGAGCTCCCGAGACGATCACGAACGGAACTACGGCAACGGAAACACGATCCTCTCCTCTCTTGGTGGCGCGACCTTCTTCTCCTCTTTTCCTCTTTCTCTACGGCGCTCCTTCTCCTCTCCTTTCCTCTCCTCTCAATTTCGCAATTGCTCACAAAAACCCTAACCTCACTTTGGCTTGCCCCCTTCGCATATGATCTTGGATCATGGGCTTGGGCTTCCACTTAAGCCCAAGTCTAGCTAATTGGCGCCCTCCTCCCCTAATACCACCTACACCATTTAAATATAATTTTAATTAATTAAATTATACCCAATAAGTTAAATACATTCCTAAATACTTAACTAAATAAATTAATTAAATATTTAGGGTGTTACAACTCACCTGCAAGTTACCACCTGGGGTAAACAACCACATAAAAGGGGTGAGATATCTATCACATAATAGGAATGAATGATAAGGAATATGTTAGAGTATAACACCTACGTCTACCACACCAATCACAAACATCAATTACAACACCAAGGGTAAAACAGTCAGTTTCATCAAGTTATAAACATCACAGTCATCATTAACACAAACATCACCAAGGTACAGTCACCAAGGTCGTCACACATGTTATGATATGCATGAATGCAGTATGCATGTGGATCCATAGGCCGAAGCCTCTGCTCGTCATAATAGGCCGAAGCCTCTGCTCGTCATAATAGGCCGAAGCCTCTGCTCGTCATAATAGGCCGAAGCCTCTGCTCGTCATAATAGGCCGAAGCCCCTGCTCGTCATAATATGCACATGAGTTATGCAACACTATGTACAATGCACCAGAAAATAATCAACAACCAAGATCAACTCAGTGATACCACAACACTGACGCCAATAACTCATGATAGGCCGAAGCCTCTGCTCGTCATAATATGCACCGTCACACACCAATATCACACCAATGATTAATGAAATTCATCACACCAAATAATTAATGGAATTCATCACACCAAATAATCAATAGGCCCACCGGAACTATTAATTCACCCACCAATCACACCATAATAGACTCACCAAATCAACCCACCACTCACACCAACACCAATTTCAATTAGGCCAATTTAGGATTTGACACAAAATAGTTTTCAACGACAATTGCTATCACCGGGACAGCCACTTGAGGCGTCCAATCAGCAACAACCAGAACCAACATCGGGGAGAAGACAACTTTCGAAAATAATGATTTTCTAAAATATTCTGAGACACCGAAAACACTCAAAAGACACCTTTTACAACACCTGGGACCAACGTCAGAAAAATAGTTCATTCTGCCCAGAAATTAGAATATTCAGGTGGGCACCTGAATAAGCTTCACAACGCATTTTGAAACGTTCAAAACGGATAACCGAGTCAAAAGATATGACCAAAACAATTTTAGGAAAAATCCACCAAAACCGGAACGGCCACGGGCGCAACGGGCGCCAACGGCCAGAACAAGGTCGGGCGCAAGTGCGCAACCGACGCGGAACAGCATGGGCGCATAAGGCGCCAACGGCTAGCAACGAAGTCGGGCGAAAGGGAAACGAAGTCGGGCGCAACACAGCAACACAGGGAACACGGCGCCCATGCACAGGGCGCCAAAAACAGAACACACACATTTTGATTCCAGAAGTTTGACCCAACTTTGGAGACTCATAACTTGAGCTACACAACTCCAAATTGAACGAAACCAGTGCCAAAACGACCGGCTTTAAGTCTATTTTCAAAAACAATCAGCCACATAATTTTTGGATCAACAAAACAGTACCAGTTTTAGAAAAACCGAAACAGTGTCCAGAAATGCACACATATGGCGTCCAAGGCGCCTAGGGGTTACAAAATCTTGTTTCTCATCAATTAAATTACTAATTCAACACCAAAATTCAATTACCAATATGAACATCAAATTACCACGGTCATCTCCAGTTACCATCAATCGAAATACCATCAAAACATTAATCAAACACTTGGTATGCAATTCACCCTTTTAACAATTAGAACATCACTCTTGCAATTTTAATCATAGAATTTCTCAATCCAAATCATCATGATCATCACATACATATATATAATTCGAAATCCAGCAAATACTCATCTATTATCATACAAAACAATTAGATTATTTTGTCACCAAACGGTACATCACACATAACGGTTTAATCATGAAACTCACATCAAGATCACATAAACATGGCAACCTAAGGCCTATCACCATAAACCTACACTCATCGAATATTAGGCATGCATCTAAATCATAACAACATAACATCACCCTTTTTGTGAATAGCTTCAAACAATCATAGATCTTCATCATGCGAATCAAGGAAACATATATAACATTCATCACATCAAATCACACAATTTCATCATAATTTTTCATCATAATTCGAATAGGGTGTCAAAAGGGTTTGAATCACACAATTCATATTAAGACAATCAAAATCATGGCAACCTAGTGCTAATCCCCATAAACCCCATCATGCAAACCCATTAGGTGAAGATATCCCCCCTTACCTTATTAGATGAGCTTTAATCCCCTAGATCAAGCACCCAAATTCGTAGCCCTCCTCTCCTCTTCTTTAGGCACCAACTTAATTCTTCTTCTCTCCTTGAACCTTCACGCCCTTTCTCTTCTTTTCCCTCTTGCTTGTGGGCCACTCCTCCTCTTCTCTCCTAGGGTTTGGCCGCGCCTCTCACTCTCCTAGGCTCTCTCAATTCTCTTCTTTTTCTAAAATTTGCTAATGATCACTAAACCCTAGGATTAGCTCTCATACGCACCTAACTCATGGATCATGGGTCATGGGCTTTCTTCCATCACTTAAGCCCTAATTAAATAATTAAGCACCACCACTCCCTAATTAATTAAAACCACCCCATATTATTATTATTATTATTATTATTATTATTATTTCTATCACCCACATCCTATTTAATTAATTAAATAAATACTAAATAAATATTTAATTAATTTTGGGGTGTTACATTGTTCCTACAAAATATTTTGAAAAAACAGAGGATGGCATAATAGCCCAGCATTTGGGGCAACCCATTATCTTTAAGTTTCTAAGAAAACCTTTTATTAGGAACTTGAACCCAATCTCTTATAAAGAAACTCAAATCAGTTTTTTAAAGAAGAAATATCTTTCAGGAACATTGACAATCAGTTGCAAATGAAGGATAGTCAACTTAAGGTTAAGAGTCTCTTAGAACAGATCCAGTCTACCATTTGTTCTGACTTACCTAATGCTTTCTGGGAACTTCCTTATGAAAAGGATTTTCAAGATAGGCAAATCCCTACCAAAGCCAGACCGATTCAAATGAATCAAGATCTTCTCCTTATTTGTCAAAAGGAAGTCAAAGACCTTTTAGATAAGGGACTTATTCGCAAGAGTAAAAGTCCATGGTCTTGTTCTGCCTTTTATGTCAATAAACAAGCTGAGATCGAAAGAGGAACTCCCAGACTTGTCATTAATTATAAACCTTTCAATCAAGCTATTTGCTGGATTAGGGACCCTATTCCCACACAAGAAAGATCTCCTTAAGAGACTTCATGATGCAAAGATCTTCTCTAAATTTGATATGAAATCTGGTTTTTGGCAAATCCAAATAAAAGATGAAGACACGTATAAAACTGCTTTCACTGTACCATTCAGACAATACGAATGGAATGTCATGCCATTTAGCTTAAAAAATGCTCCCTCTGATTTTCGAAGAATCATGAATGAGATTTTTAATCCTTATTCAAAATTTGCCATTGTCTATATTGATGATGTTTTAATTTACTCCCAATCTTTTGACTAGCATCTCAAGCATATCAGCATATTTATTTCTGTCGTAAAAAGAAATGGTCTTGCTGTCTCAAGAACAAAAATCAGTTTGTTCCAAACTAAAATTAGATTTCTTGGTCACAACATTCACCACGGAACAGTTGTCCCTATCAGTAGAGCTATTGAGTTTTCTGATAAGTTTCCCAATCAAATCATTGATAAAACCTAGTTGTAGAGGTTTCTAGGATGTCTTAACTATGTCTCAGACTTCTTCCCGCAACTTAGTAATCTCATCAAACCTCTCCATGATCGTCTAAAAAAGGATCCTCCTCCTTGGACAGATGTTCATACTAATGTTGTCAAACAAATTAACTCTGGGGTAAAAGAGCTTCCTTGTCTGTATCTCCCCAATCCTAAAGCTTTTAAAATTGTCGAAACTGATGCCTCTGACATTGGTTATGGTGGCATTTTAAAACAAAATATTTCTGGAAAAGAACAAATCATTGCTTTCACTTCTAAACACTAGAACCCTGCACACAAAAAATATTCTGCTGTCAAAAAGGAAGTTTTAGCCATTGTTTTGTCTATTTCAAAATTTCAATCTGATTTACTTAATCAAAAATTTCTTGTTCGAGTTGATTGTAAATCCGCAAAAGATATTTTACAAAAGGATGTCAAAAATCTTGCATCAAAACATATTTTTGCGAAATGGCAAGCTATTCTAAGTATATTTGATTTTGATATTCTGACAATGCTCTCCCTGACTACCTTACTCATGAATATTTATAGGGAAATAATTAAGTTCTCTTCCTCCTCCCGAGGAAAGGGAAGAAAAAACCCTAACAACAAACAGATTAGGGTTTTTTCTTCCCTTTCCTCGTGAGGAGGAAGAGAAATTAATTATTTCCCTTTAAATATTCATGAGTAAGGTAGTCAGGGAGAGCATTGTCATAATATCAAAATCAAATATACTTAGAATAGCTTGCCATCTGACAAAAATATGTTTTCATGAAAGATTTTTGACATCCTTTTGTAAAATATCTTTTGCGGATTTACAATCAACTCGAACCAGAAATTTTTGATTAAGTAAATCAGATTGAAATTTTGAAATAGACAAAACATTGGCTAAAGCTTCCTTTTTGACAGCAGAATATTTTTGCTATGCAGGAGTCCAGTACGTGTTTAGAAGTGAAAGCAATGATTTTTTCTTTTCCAGAAATCTTTTGTTTTAAAATGCCACCATAACCACTGTCAGAGGCATCAGTTTCGACAATTTTAAAAGCATCAAGATTGGGAAGATACAGACAAGGAAGCTCTTTTACCTGACACTTAATCTGTTTGACAACATTAGTATGAACATATGTCCAAGGAGGAGGATCCTTTTTTAGACGATCATGGAGCGGTTTGATGAGATTACTAAGTTGCGGGAAGAAGTCTGAGACATAGTTAAGACATCCTAGAAACCTCTGCAACTGGGTTTTATCAATGATTTGATTGGGAAATTTATCAGAAAACTCAATACCTCTACTGATAGGGACAACTGTTCCTTGGTGAATGTTGTGACCAAGAAATCTAGTTTTAGTTTGGAACAAACTGATTTTTGTTCTTGAGACACACTAGTGGAAAAAAGACATTTAGCGTCGGTTAAATTGGACAGTTAGCGTCGGTTATCACCCGACGCTAAATCGCCTGATGCTAAATGTCATACATTTAGCATCGGTTATTTAACCGATGCTAAATGTCACATTTAGCATCGGGTGTTCAGATAACCGATGCTAAATGTCCATTTCATCACTGTTTTTGCTGTCTGAAAATGACATTTAGCATCAGTTATTTGAAACAACCGATGCTAAATCTTCTGAAAAATGACATTTAGCATCGGGTGTTTGAAACAACCGATACTAAATGTCCTGAAAGTGACATTTAGCATCGGTTATTCCAAACAACCGATGCTAAATGTCCTGAAAGTGACATTTAGCATCAGTTGTTCCAAATAACTGATGATAAAAGTCATTTTTGATAAAAAAAAATGACATTTAACATCGGTTGTTTCAAACAACCAATGCTAAATGTCATTTTCTTGATAAAAAACAGACATTTAGCATCGCTTGTTTGAAACAAGTGATGCTAAATGTCTAGTTTCTTTTTATACATGCCTCACAAACATCACTTACAACATCAATTCATACGAGAAGAGAATAATATTCAAGAACTATGGTAATTACATTGAGTCATTTCCCAAATAACTAAATATAAAATCTTGCACAATTCCAAACAGTAAACTGTGAACAAGTACAACATTCTTTCAGTCAGTATACCAGCCAATCAATATACAACTCACTGATCCAACTATTTCTTCTACTACATCAAAGAGCTTAAAAACTAGTAAATGAACTGAAATCAGTCTGTATACCAGCAAGTAAATCGATGAGATGTGGCAATTGAAACAAAACCAAAACCACCATGTTGGGCATATTGATAAATAAGTGAATGCCAAAGCAACTGATAAAAAGATAGTGTCATACCCCAATTTTGTCCGACTAATTGGGAAATCCCAAAAATTTTAAACGCGGGTGTATTTGGCACTCTCGTGCAACAATTTTGTTTGGCGCTCGTTGTTCTCAAAAAAAAATCCAAAAATAAATAATGAAATAATAAATAGCGCAAGCGCGCGTTTCGTTTAGAGTCGTGTGAGTAATTGCGTCGGTGCACGTTTATCTTTACCGTTTTCTTTTTAGAGAAGTAAGGATAAAATGAGATCAGTTTTAATAACTTACGCGTGTGGACATTAAGTCAGTTACGTGTTCATAGTCTTAACGCGAGTGCGTGTTGGTGGCGAATCGTGCGCGAGTGGTTGCGTCGGTTCGTGTTGCTTTTCCCGCTTCTTTTAAGTGTTATTAGTAAAAAATAATAGTAATAAGATAAAATCAATTTTTTATATTAGCTGTCCCCTTTTTTTCTTATTGTGTTACATATGTAGACAAAAAATTTAAAAAAAAAAGCAGAATAGTACAAAAAAGGTCAGCTCTTTTATTTACATGAAGACAAAAAAATTTAATTACAAATAATACAAAAAGCAAAATACAAACACAAAAAAAGTACAAAAAATAATAAAACAGGACAGCCAAGTCGCTGCTGCCTTGGTTGGTGGCTGGCAAAGCATTTTGAGCTTCAAGCTCAACCTCCTTTCATCATGCCCCTTTGCTTTTTCCACTTTCAGCAAAAACATCTCGGCCTTTGCAGCAACCACCTCCACCCCTTTGCTGGCTGCCTGCAACCTCAGTTGTTGTCCCCATGAGAAATACTCCTCTGCTTCAACACTCCACCCTACACCACATAATCTGTTTATAAATTCAGACAGCAAACAGAAGCAAAGGGGGGGAACAGAGTATCAAAAACAGCAACACACACAAAGCATACACAGTCACGAAAGAAAAGGGAGAATCAGAAATAAAAAAAAAATAATAAAGAAAACAGGAGCTCCTCCGACCACCACGCGGTGGTCACCGCCGTGAACCGCCACCGTCAACCGCCATACGAACCGAAACAATCATCAACCACCTCCCCTAATCACCGTAGCCTCACCCAACCGTCAACAACCTCACCCAACCACCAAACTGTGGCCATAACCACCACTAACAGAACCACCACCTAAGCCCCAAACCACCACAGCACCGTCGACCACCGTAGCCAACGCACCCATACAACGAAATCTAAAAAGAGAAAGAGAAGATCGGTGAGAACCAGAGCGAGGGTAGGGAGGAGAACCGAAAAAAAAACAAAAGAAAAATGTGAGACTTACCCTCAGATTCCGATTACCTGAGGTTCCGGCCACCGTTGACGGTGGCCGTTCATCCTGGACCTCCGTAGGGATTATCGCCGTCCTCCGTGAGCAAGCCTTCAACCTCCGTTGCGTCGTTTGCCACCCACGGCCAAGACGCCGCCGTTAACCGCGACAGCCACTGGAACCACCACCTCTTTCCTCGCGAACCACTCCCGCGGCCTCTTCCTTCTCCCTTCGCCGGCGCCACCACCATGGATCCCTCCGGCGAAGTCCTTCCTCTTCCGCGCTCAGTCGCGTCTTCTTCCTCTTCCCTTCTCCTTCTTCTTTCCTCTCTCTCTCTCTCTCTCTCTCTCTCTCTTCGAAATCCTCCCTCTCTCCCTCTCCTTTTTTCTTTCTTCTCTTTTCTCTGTTTGTAAAACTCTCTTACGGCGCATTGGAAAGAACAAATTAGGGTTCCCTAATTTGCTTCTTTGCCTTGTATATTGATTGTTTATTCATTTTTTTTTTAATTTAAATATCAGATTGATATTCACACCACCCTTTCTTTTTACAACAACCCTAGCCCAAAAGCCTTTGAAAACGAACTGGGCTCTGCTATTCGCACCCCTCTTTCAAAAATACAGTATCCTGCTGCTAACTGCACCCTTCTGATTACTGTTTTACAACTTACTGTGTTTTGCTTTTTTTTTTATTCCATCAAAATCATTTTTTTTTCATATATAAAAAAAAACCAAACACACAAATATTTTTTACCAAGAACTACGTGCGATTTGATTCTCTACCAGGAGATACGTAGGACCAGAGGGCGGCCGACCTCTGTCAATTGCATTAATAAAAAACCTTTTTTTTTCTCTTTTAATTCATTTCTCTCATTTTTCTCCAAAAGTACAAAAAAAATAATTAACCGTTTAGTGAGTCTTTTTTTATTATTATAAGGGTAAATCATTATTTTTGAATTAATAAATGTTTACACATTTAGTTAAAAGGTAACCTTCCTTAGGAAGGATGTCGTAGGGTGCTAATACCTTCCCTACGCATAAACGACTCCCGAGCCTAAACCTGGTCCGCAAAACCTCCTTATCCCCTCAATAGGGATTTTCCAATGTTTGCCCTTAAACTAAAACTTTGGTGGCGGCTTCATTCAAGAACTTCGAAGAATCCCTCCTCCAGATTTTTCGGTCGCTACAGCTGGCGACTTCACTGGGGACAAATTAAGAGAGTCAAGCCAAATTAACTAAATGTGTAAGTATTTGTTAATTTTATTTTGTTTTTACCCTTATTCTTATATTATTTATTTATTAGCATTTCTTTATATTATTGAACCTTAGGGTAGACGACTTTTTTTTGTTATTATTGTTGTACATCTTGTCCAGTTTGGTTAGTTTAAGTATTTTGCTCTCATCACACACCTCACTTACACTTTTGCACACACCTTTGAGTGGGGCCCTATACCCGGGTCTGCAAATAACCTAGGACGAGCGGAGATTATTAGTGACAGTCATTCTGGACTTTATCTGTCTGACTCTCATGAAAATCTCAACCAGAGTACGCTCTTTCATGGTATCCCACACCAGGTAGCTCGCTATCGTTGTGGATCATATCATGAAGGGGATTTTAGCTCTGGAGACCCTTGTGAGGAAGCGAATAGAGCCACCTGAGAGATTGATCACATAAGTGACCCTAGATCATGTTGAAAATCCCAATTTAGACATGACCCACCTAGGACACAGGGGCACTATACTTACCCTCTCTATCAATCTCGTTAGTTTTTCTCCAAAATTAAAATCACTCAAAAAAAAATTTCATGCTTCCTTCATTTGCATGCATACGAGACGACATCATTCCTTTCATTCATCATACAAAAAATTATCATAAAATAAGATCATTTTTTTCATCATATGCATCACATTGCCATTTCCCTACCGTACCATTCATCATATATTCATAATTCATAAATATCGAAAAAAAATCATCAAATAGTGTAGGCATCTTGTCATTTGCAACATCATTATTGCATGAGACATTCAATAACATTTCGCTCATATTGTCATCATAGTCCAAATGCGCAATTTCCCCATACATGCATCGTTTTATCCTAGTTGCATCATCTGTCATACGCATACATCGCATTGCTACTATAAAAATTTATTTGCATCATCTTCATGCATCATAAAAAAAAAAACAAGGACAAAAGTCATTTATTCCTATCCATCTCAAATGCATCAGTCCTTCAACATGCGTCAAAACAAAAATCATACATTTCTTCATTATTGCATCATTCATCACCAATAGCATTTCGTTAGCTTTTTATTTTAGTTGAAGCATAAAAAAAAGGGATAAACCATCACGCATTTCATTCCTCTCCACTGTTGCTCTTGTACAACAAACATCCATATGTTCATGCATTACACTTTATTCAAAGAAAACACATAAAAAATCACCATTCATTCATGCTAAGATCATTCTTCCATAAACATTTCATTGTTATTGCACTATCATGCATCGCGAAGGTATCATTTTTTTTTTTCAAAATTGCATTCATCTTGCATATCCGTACACCAAAAAATATTACCCCCCACATTATATAAAGGTTATGTTCATTACTCTTTTCCACGCATTAAAAAGAAGTCGCTGCGAGTGTCATGCATTTTGTTTCCTCGCACACAAAAAAAAAAACAATTTTTACCCATATAACGTTAGCATATCATTTTATCAAAAAACCAGCATCATATTTAACATGCACCGACATTCATTCATAATCATTCAAAATCATGATCACATAGCGTAGGCATCACATCATTTGTAAAGTCATGAACTACATTTCAAAAAAAAGACATATCATTCATACATCATTTCCCTCATGTTGTCATCCTAGTTTAAATGCACCAATTCCATATTCATGTGTCATTTCCCAAATAAAACAAAAAAAAATCATTTTATTATAATTGTGTCATTTGTCATCCAATAAATCAAAATAAGAGTCTCTATGCATGTTGCACTGCTTCTTGAAAAAATAAAAATAATTGCATTAGGATCAAACATTTATGCATTCGCATTTTTCATACATATCTGTCATCATGGGCATTATATTTTGCTAGAAAATAAAAAAATCACCATAGAACGAGTAACTTGTTTTCATATACATCTCGTTCTCATGGTACTAACATGCATATCATCCTCCAAAAAATAAAGACGCTACATAGTCTTGCATACTCAAAAATATACTATATTCGTTACTCCTCTTCATGCATCATGAAGAAACAAAAACAAAAGTCATTCATTCGCATGCATCTCAAAAACGGTTCCTTCATGCGTCATAAAGAACAAAAACAAAAATCATTCATTCCTCTCACATCCATCTCAAGGGCATTAATCCTCTCACATGCATTAAAACAAAATTAGGAACTGCTTCATTTTCTTCTATTCTTGCATCGTTCATCATCCAATAGTTTTTTTGTTTTGTTAGCCTCCCACTCTGGTTGAACTTTAAAAAATAAAAAATAAAAAATCACACACTTTCTTAAGGTATGATTACGCATTTCATTTACCTGCATCATTGTCTGTGTACAACATCCATATGTTCATGCATTCTGCTTTATTCAAATAATTTTTCCAAAAAATAAAAAATGAAACTCATAAGTTTTTTGACATGCTGTTTGATGAGAGACGAAGCCTTCTTGAAAATGTATTTTGATTCCTCTTCCTTGGAAAATGTGGTCATACCCTAACTTGATTCACCAACAACAAGTTCTTAACTCTTCATCCCATATACATCCTACCCACACCTACCACATTTATGGAAACCATCCACCCACCTAACCCTTCAATGGAATTCACCAATAACTCGTTCACCACCATGGTCACTACAATATTGACCATACCATAGACTTGACCCTTAGTCACTGTGTGCCCCACCAAGGACACCAGCCAACATATATCTCACACCCGTGATAAGAAGGTTAAATGTCTATTTTGTTAACTTGCGTGGTTTTGACAATTAAAATTGTTCTATCTTAAGCGGTGTTAACTCTCCATGAAGCATTTGCAAAATAAACTAACATGACATGTGTGTTTACCCTTGTTTGAGTCAATTATACTACCCCCATCTTTCCGCCACTTCCAAAACCAGACCCAACCATCCATAAAAGGCCCAGTCCCCACAAGAGTATTTCATTCGCTTTCCCCCAGTGATGAAATTTCATGAAAAACACTTTGTACGCTCCATACTGGGGCAGAGTAGCGATCACAGATTTCCTGCTGGCATTCCAAACACTCGTGCAAGTCCTTTGAGTAAAAAAAAAAACGAAAGAAATCCAAAAAAGAAAAGCCCGTTAGGTTGAAAACTCGCGAGAGCGGCCTAAGCAAAAATTAGGGCATAAAAAAATAATAATAAATAAAGAAAAAGCAAATACATTAAAATGAAGTTTTGTCCTATAGTTTCAATTTCAAGAAAATAAGCAATCATGATTTGAATTGGAGTTTGGCCATTTTCCTATATCCAAAAATCCAAAAAAAGAAGAAATGCCCTTTGCTACCCACTCCGAGCCAAAAAATAAAAAAAAATCTTCCAAACACCTTAGACAAGGATCAATCTCATATCTAACAGCTCGCTCAGCTCGAAAAAAAAATCACAAAAAAGTGAAATTAAAAAAAAGAGGATCAAAAAATCCTGAAAACCAAAAAAGTACAATTTGTGAGCTGACACTTCACACCATCGAGCATATAAAAGATCATTGTCTGAAATAAACCCTCAAACACTTCCTTTGGCCTAAGTGTCCTATCCTCCATAAACCCTCAAAAGCGCTACAACCCTAAAACAGGTTCATTCTACCATGAAGCGCATAAAAGATTATTTGCCTCAACCAACCCCGAACACTCTCAGGAGCAAAGTAATCATTTCCTTCATGAATCATTAGCCATTAGCCATATTACAATCCTAAGGCCTATTCTGATCAGTGGTTGGTTGCTTCCATTTTTCTCAAAGCTTATACTATAGGACAAAATAATCAGAATAATTTATTTGCTCAAAAAAAAAAAACAAAGAGAAAAATATTATTACACAAAAAATAAAAAAAATAAAAAGAAAAAAAAGAACTTAAAAGGGCTTGCACGCTCGAAATTCATCAAGAGAAGATAACAGTGATCATCAACAAAGCGAATTTTCATCGAGCCAAAAACTCTTGACTGTCTTAGCTTGTGGACTCCTTCCCAAGGAAAACCACAAATCCCTACTAAGGCAGTTACTTGACTTATCATATCAAAATGGGGCAAAACCCCACCCTCCATTCCACTCAAACTCAGGGAGATTTTTTTAGCATCCCCAAAATACCCTCATCTTTCATTCCGTTCATATACTACACTCAAGTAGCCATACCAGACCAATTTCTAATCCGTGATTCTAACTTTACACCCTGTGACAATCCCACTCGAGATGGGGCAATCTTCGCCTTTCATGGATTGGGGCAACCTTGTCCTCTTGTAGACCGGGGCATCATATCCCTCGGCCCGAAAGAATCCTTCTGCCTCCCATTCCATTCAGTCCTAGCCACGCGTCACCCCAATACCAGCATACTTCCCAATCCCTCAATCAGTCTATATCCTTAGTTGTCATTATCCTCCCTAGACAAAGGAAGACTGTTTCACCCCCCCACTATTTGAAGTCAAAATTGGGGCAGTCAATCACTTCTTACCTTGGGGCAAGCTTAGCTCTCATAAGGCTTGAGCCAATGAACCCCATCCTTCACTCCACTCACGTGTCACATACCCTACATTTCTTTAACCCTGAGTCAACAGGCACATTCATGTGCATTCCCACTATTTTTCATATTTATTAAACAAATGCTTCAAAGAGAGAAACACATGTTAATGACAATCCCTCTAAGATAACATCTTAGTCTTAAAAGCTTAGCCATCACGGGTCATCATAACCAAATGAGAACTCATTTGAACAAGCCTGCAAATACATATCTCAATCTCTAAAAAAGGCACTAATAAATTGCCACAAGCCGCATTTTTCAAAATGGCAATCTTGAGCTTACCAGAGTTCAAGTCCAAGCCATCACAAATCTTTCTTCCAAAGAACGATCAATTCAAATGTTCAGCTCTCTGTTTCCAGCATCAAAAATTTCGTTTCACATCAAACATTCTTGTATCCTTACAAAAAAGTGTTGTTACCAACAAATCATGCATTATACATACCCTTATTATTCTAGAACTAAACCATGCATCTGATCATACCCATCACAACTCTTTCATACAAGTATTGTACATGCATTCACATTCCACTGGTTTTGCTTACACAATTTTGCTTCTTGTGCATTACGCATTGCGTATGCGGGCATGCATAGCCACGCGTAACATGTATCGTTTCAATAAAAATGTCAAATGTCGGTCGCATCATTACCAAAAGTCTGTCCACATCCCAACAAACATCCAATCATTGCATCATACAACATCAAGTCATGCGGCTACCACAACCCTCCATCTAAGCATTACGTGTGCACATTCATTCATTCATTCATTTATGCATGACAAAAAAAGAGAAAACCAAAAAGGCAAAAGTCATCCACATTGCACCCGTTACCCCCACCGAAGCATAAATCATTCCATCATACACGGCTTATCAATTTCTGTTTCCGACCAACTTCAACATCCATCATTCACGGGCCTTTTGTAGTCCACTTACTTTCGCATTGCACATTCATCACATGGCATACCTATAACGCTTTTTTCGCTTCGATAGACGTGCCAAGTGCCGGTCTCATCGCTACCAAAAAGCTTTCTACATCACCAATCCTATCATTTGCTATGCATTCCTGTGCTTCCTGTATTCACCATAGCATTTGCATCAAAGAATTACATTCGCATCATATTCACATTCGCATTGCATGCATCAAGAAAAGGAGCAAAATAAATAAGAAAAAGAAAATCCATCCATTACATTCATCATCACACCAAAAATTAATCACTACAGTCACATTCACATCTCATACACCGTTGTCAACTTTCTCATTCCATCAGGTTCAACACCCATGGTATACCCATTTCATTCATCATCCCCCAGATACCAATCATTGCACGTTCATCACATTACACACATGACATTGTTCGCTTCGATAGATGTCCAAGTGCCGGTCTCATCGTTTCCCCCAAAAAAGAGTTTTTTTACATTACTAATCATATCTTTGTACCATGCATGGCATTCGCGTCAAAACATTACATTTGCATCTCATTCACACTTTGCATTTCATACACTCATATACCAAGAAAAAAGAGAAAAGCAAAAAAAAAAAAGACAAAAAGAGAAAAATTGCTCATTCCATTACAGTCATCATTCCACCAAAATCAATCAGCACGACCACATTCCTACTTTATCTGCATTCACACACGTTGTTCGTCATCCTCCATGTCCCATCAACTTCAACTCACAGCATCTGCCACACTTCATTCACCCCATCGAACACTTACCATTTCACATACCTATATTGCACGCATACATCATTCATTGCATTTTCTGACATACCAAATATAGATAGCTTTTCCCTTCTCAGGTAAATGTATTCATTAGGTGTGTTCTAGGCAAGTACGCCATCTGTCAATCCCAATATTTTGTTCCCCCAAAGTCAGCACTCCAAATGCTGGTCTCATACAACAATTCAGAATCTCAGTACCCCTCCAGACCCCCAGCGGTCCCTCAGAGCCCAAGCGCTCCTTCAGACCATCAATGGTCCTTCAATCCAGATCGCACGTCGCGTTATCGAGCAACCGACGGATCATCTGGCCCCAGGCCCTTCAGACTAGCTGTGTCCGCCTAAAAAACGCAGTGCACGTCCTTCGAGGTGCGCAAATCAGGTCAATGACCTGACCTTGCCACCCATGGCCGCTCGAAAAAGGCCACCCCCCCAAGCAGATCGTTTTACTAGCACCGTTGTTAGTTTGCGCTCCATCAGACCCATTGGTCCATCAGGCTTAGGCATGCCCTTCAGACCTCGCCGGTCCTTCAGTTTAACTCCAATCAATGCGCCAAGCATCGACTGCGAATTAGACCATCAGCGCCCAGCGCTCCTTCAGATCCCCGGTGATCCTTATTTACTTTTGTTCTATGCCAACCCGATTTTTCAAAAATTTCTAAAAAAATAAAAATAAAAAAATAAAAAATAGTCTTGACAAAATTAGTGTCTTTTTATCTTTATTTCTATTTTACTCGAGAAACTTGGAAACTCGTCATATTTCCTAGTAAAATATAAATAAAGAGGGGCAGCTGTCATACCCCAATTTTGTCCGACTAATTGGGAAATCCCAAAAATTTTAAACGCGGGTGTATTTGGCACTCTCGTGCAACAATTTTGTTTGGCGCTCGTTGTTCTCAAAAAAAAATCCAAAAATAAATAATGAAATAATAAATAGCGCAAGCGCGCGTTTCGTTTAGAGTCGTGTGAGTAATTGCGTCGGTGCACGTTTATCTTTACCGTTTTCTTTTTAGAGAAGTAAGGATAAAATGAGATCAGTTTTAATAACTTACGCGTGTGGACATTAAGTCAGTTACGTGTTCATAGTCTTAACGCGAGTGCATGTTGGTGGCGAATCGTGCGCGAGTGGTTGCGTCGGTTCGTGTTGCTTTTCCCGCTTCTTTTAAGTGTTATTAGTAAAAAATAATAGTAATAAGATAAAATCAGTTTTTTATATTAGCTGTCCCCTTTTTTTCTTATTGTGTTACATATGTAGACAAAAAATTTAAAAAAAAAAAAGCAGAATAGTACAAAAAAGGTCAGCTCTTTTATTTACATGAAGACAAAAAAATTTAATTACAAATAATACAAAAAGCAAAATACAAACACAAAAAAAGTACAAAAAATAATAAAACAGGACAGCCAAGTCGCTGCTGCCTTGGTTGGTGGCTGGCAAAGCAATTTGAGCTTCAAGCTCAACCTCCTTTCATCATGCCCCTTTGCTTTTTCCACTTTCAGCAAAAACATCTCAGCCTTTGCAGCAACCACCTCCACCCCTTTGCTGGCTGCCTGCAACCTCAGTTGTTGTCCCCATGAGAAATACTCCTCTGCTTCAACACTCCACCCTACACCACATAATCTGTTTATAATTTCAGACAGCAAACAGAAGCAAAGGGGGGGAACAGAGTATCAAAAACAGCAACACACACAAAGCATACACAGTCACGAAAGAAAAGGGAGAATCAGAAATAAAAAAAAAATAATAAAGAAAACAGGAGCTCCTCCGACCACCACGCGGTGGTCACCGCCGTGAACCGCCACCGTCAACCGCCATACGAACCGAAACAATCATCAACCACCTCCCCTAATCACCGTAGCCTCACCCAACCGTCAACAACCTCACCCAACCACCAAACCGTGGCCATAACCACCACTAACAGAACCACCACCTAAGCCCCAAACCACCACAGCACCGTCGACCACCGTAGCCAACGCACCCATACAACGAAATCTAAAAAGAGAAAGAGAAGATCGGTGAGAACCAGAGCGAGGGTAGGGAGGAGAACCGAAAAAAAACAAAAGAAAAATGTGAGACTTACCCTCAGATTCCGATTACCTGAGGTTCCGGCCACCGTTGACGGTGGCCGTTCATCCTGGACCTCCGTAGGGATTATCGCCGTCCTCCGTGAGCAAGCCTTCAACCTCCGTTGCGTCGTTTGCCACCCACGGCCAAGACGCCGCCGTTAACCGCGACAGCCACTGGAACCACCACCTCTTTCCTCGCGAACCACTCCCGCGGCCTCTTCCTTCTCCCTTCGCCGGCGCCACCACCATGGATCCCTCCGGCGAAGTCCTTCCTCTTCCGCGCTCAGTCGCGTCTTCTTCCTCTTCCCTTCTCCTTCTTCTTTCCTCTCTCTCTCTCTCTCTCTCTCTCTTCGAAATCCTCCCTCTCTCCCTCTCCTTTTTTCTTTCTTCTCTTTTCTCTGTTTGTAAAACTCTCTTACGGCGCATTGGAAAGAACAAATTAGGGTTCCCTAATTTGCTTCTTTGCCTTGTATATTGATTGTTTATTCATTTTTTTTTTAATTTAAATATCAGATTGATATTCACACCACCCTTTCTTTTTACAACAACCCTAGCCCAAAAGCCTTTGAAAACGAACTGGGCTCTGCTATTCGCACCCCTCTTTCAAAAATACAGTATCCTGCTGCTAACTGCACCCTTCTGATTACTGTTTTACAACTTACTGTGTTTTGCTTTTTTTTTTTATTCCATCAAAATCATTTTTTTTTCATATATAAAAAAAAACCAAACACACAAATATTTTTTACCAAGAACTACGTGCGATTTGATTCTCTACCAGGAGATACGTAGGACCAGAGGGCGGCCGACCTCTGTCAATTGCATTAATAAAAAACCTTTTTTTTTCTCTTTTAATTCATTTCTCTCATTTTTCTCCAAAAGTACAAAAAAAATAATTAACCGTTTAGTGAGTCTTTTTTTATTATTATAAGGGTAAATCATTATTTTTGAATTAATAAATGTTTACACATTTAGTTAAAAGGTAACCTTCCTTAGGAAGGATGTCGTAGGGTGCTAATACCTTCCCTACGCATAAACGACTCCCGAGCCTAAACCTGGTCCGCAAAACCTCCTTATCCCCTCAATAGGGATTTTCCAATGTTTGCCCTTAAACTAAAACTTTGGTGGCGGCTTCATTCAAGAACTTCGAAGAATCCCTCCTCCGGATTTTTCGGTCGCTACAGATAGATATGAATTACTGGGTATGAAGGGTCTTGCACAGCCATTTTTACATTCGGCCCAAAGACAATCTGCCACAAAAAGAAAATAACAGACATAATTAGTTACATTCACGAATTATGGAAAACACCCAATAGGCAAAATAAGTGATTAAAGTGATGAAAAATAAATAATAAGTCCTAAAGCAATCAATATCACAAAAAAAGACAATCGATGATGAAAAATAAATAATAAGTCCTAAAGCAATCAATATCACAATATTCCCACACCATACTGGAGGAAAAGAAGGAAAAATATTCAGAGTATTACTCACATATAAAAATGCATATAATTCCTTTACATTTCCAATTTCAAATATTCTTATAAACTTGAAAATGGCACCATTCATAGAAACAATCAGCGGTTGAAAATGTAATCCCAGCACAAGTAAAAGGAGAAAGAGAATTAATAAATGTAAACCAAGCAACAAAACATATTCAAATAAAATATCTGTCAAAGAGAAATGATAAGTTTTATAGAAGCCTTATAGTGAATGGAAAAATAATAGAACATATTCAATCAAAGTTTCATAGAAGAAATGTTAAGTTGCAAAACTCATACCGAATCTGCAGCTGCTTGAAGAGTGACATGATCACCCCATTCACCACTCCTAATTTCATTTACAATGAAAGTAAAAAGAGCAATTGGTTATCTCATAAGAAATATTTTATATAGGTAGATAGATAGAGAAAAGAGTGAAAATTATTACTTAGACATCTTCTCCAAATATTCACTATATTCCATGGGAACATATGCTTCATAAATATCTGGATGAGACTTCAACTGCTTAAAAATACCATGCATTCAACAATCAGAGTCCAAGAATAATGCACAAAAAGAAATAGCACACATCAAAATTCAGGTAAGGATCATAAAAAGCACAACCAACTAGACAACACACCTGGTTCACAACTTTTCGTCTTACAAACTTGTGGTGATCAGGTGTGTTATACAACTGATCAGATAATGCACGGAACTGGTGAGAAATAAAGAGAAAATGTAACACCCCGGTATTTCTATTTACTAAAAATACTCAAGTGCACATTAGTAACACATCAGAGATATATTTCCTGCTTAGACACTGAATATTAATATAAATGTTTCGCTGAATATGTAACATCCTCAAATAATTAGTAGAATTATTTGGGTGTTAACCCAATTAAATTAATTTAGTACTTGACTGGTAAATTTATTGAGTGCTAAAATTATTTATTGGTGGTCATCGGATCGTTAACCGGATAATACGGGTCAAGGAAGTTTTTTAATCGAAATAAGAGATTTAGATCAATATGGTAATTGGACCACGTTACCACTTATATATTAAATAAATATATATGTATACGTGAGTGTGTGTATAAGAGTGAAAGAATTAATAAAAGAATAGAAAGAAAGAAGAGGGGAGGCGTGAAACAGAGAAAGAAACAGAGGAGAAAAAGAGAGAAAAGGATTTCTTGTTTTTCGAATTAATTGATTGATCGTTTTATCGCTTTCGCTGGTCTGGAATATTACTTGATATTGTCTGTTTCGGGTTAGGAATCGATCGGAGCGAGTCTCGAGTTGTGTCGTGTTGAAATGGAATTTTTGGCGATTTGATTTCGAAAGATTTTGACTTAAAAACCGTTAATTGGAAAATATGTCGTTTTTGATAAAATTCGTTTCGATTGAGTTTTTGATTGAATTGATTGATTGTGTGGTAATGGTTGGGTTTGTTTTGCTGGTTGTTAAATCTGTTTTCAATCGGAACGAGAATCGGAATTGAGCGGAATAACGAATTTCGCAAGAAAACGGAAAAACTGCACTTTTCTGCAGAGGGTCGCGTCGCGACCCGTTCCCATCGCGTCGCGACCTGGCCCAGTTTTGTCACGCAAAAAGTTTCTGTCACTTTTCGCGTCGCGACGGAAGCAGTTCGCGTCGCGACGCTTTGCAGATTTTCAGCAACTATTCACTGTTTTTGTTTTCGCGATAACTTTTGATCCGGGAACCCGATTGAGGTGTTCTCAGGTGCGTTTGAAAGCTTATTGAAAGGCCTAATCAAATAAATGATTTAAATTGTATAACTGACGCGAGATGATTATTATTTATTTTCTAACCGGTCTACGATTCACGATATATATATTATATCGACTATGGGAAACGGCCCGATGCGGGTGTTATGTTCAATTATTGGTCTGAATGTAAATGAACTAAATGTTCATATGATTGTAGATATATATATATATATATTATATCGAGTTTGGGTGACGACCGATGTTGACATTGTTACACTTATTGTATAACCTTAGAGGGGGGGTGAATAAGGTTATGAGTAAATATGGATTCTTTTCGCAAATGATGATTATTTTCTTTTTCAAAACGGATGCGGAAAATGTGATTTGAACTTTTGGATAAGAAAACAAGCAAGAGTTGTTTAAATTGTATTCAATATTGCCAATAAAGATATTAAAAGAGATAATCAGGATATTGAATTTATTAGATCTATTATTGAGATAAAGATGATATATGAGATATAGTAGATCTTAGAGAAGAGGAGTAGAAGATGATTGATGAGTATTGATAATATCACGATTAATATGTTTATTGATATGACAGAGTAGTGATAGTATTGAATAATATAAGCACAGTAATATTGACAATAAACAGTAATAATGATAGTGATAATATCAATAAGCACAATAATATTAATAGTAAACAGTTATAATAATAGTGCAAAATATAAAGAGAGAAGGGATAGAGGGACACAGATATTTAGCGAGGTTCGGGATAAAACCCCTACGTCCTCGGCCTTAGGCTTTTCAACCCTTGGACTTAGCAACCACTATATTGAAGAGAGTTTAATACAAACAGTCGACTTCAACACTAGTGAATCTCAATTCCCCTGAACTGAGAACCCAAGCACCTGCTAAGGATTTCAAAACCAACTCAATCACCCGATTGAGAGACCCAAAAGCACCTCCCAGGATTTCAAAATAACAACTTTACGAAATAAAGAGTACAACGTTTGAGATCTATGATCCAATCACTTCTTGTAGTATGTCAGTTTAGAGACTGAGAGAGATGAGTGATCTTAGGATTTTTAGATGCTCTAAAAAATGATATGGAATATGAAATCTTGTTTTTGCAAAAAGCTTAAAGAAGATATGACAATGGAAGCTAGCTTTGCAAAAGTATAAAAGCTTTTAGAAATGATATATCAATTTCGAAATTAAAAAGCTTTTAACAAGATCAAAACAATGAAGCTCAAGATCTTAGATCTAGATTTATAAAAACATAAAAGCTTTTGGAAATGATATGACAATTTCGAAATCAAAAGCTTTTAACAAAATAAAACCATGAAGCACAAGTATAGATCTAGAATCGTATAGAGAGAAATTGTGAGATGAAGAGATGTGTTTGAAAAAAAGAAATCAGACTCCTATTTATAGTGATAGGAGAGGTTTGATTTTTTGAAAAACAATTAATGCATGTTGTAATCGATTATCTCTCTCAAGTGCAATGTGGGATAATCGATTAACTCACCAAAAAGGAAGGTATGGAATAGGCTCATAATCGATTATTACATGTGGTAATAATGAGCAAGTAATCGATTATTTGTTGTCAATCAGGACAATAATCGATTATGGGAGGGAGTTTATTTGAGTCAATAATCGATTATGGTTCTAAAAATGGAAGGTAGGATTTGCTTCATAATCGATTATCTCTTGGTGAGAAGGAATGCATAATCGATTATATACATATATATGGAAACATTGTGAAGTTATATAATCGATTATGTACCTCTTAGTAGCATAAGATAATCGATTATATATTTTATAAAATGATAGGAACTGATTTCAAACTTTCCACAAAATAGTTTTTAGGGTTTTGGTGACTTTATGTATGCATGCAATTTTGTAAAACATTTTCAAAACTATTTTTATGCATCATGCATGTTTTGAAAAGTCATCTCTCTCAATAGCTAAAGTGCCACACACTTTAGGTGATAGGACCTTTACAAAGTGTCCTAAATAAGGCTTAGACACAAATTAGGGTTTTGAACTTCATATGTTGCTTCTTCTTCAAGCTTCTCTTCTTTTGTGTCTTCTTCTCTTTAAATTAAGTCCTGCACTTTGCTCAACTTGAAACATTAGTAGATATGATGTAATTTGTTATCATACAAAATAAAGGAGTGTTTACCCTTAGTTCAACAAACTCCCCCTTTTTGATGATAACAAATTACATTATGCATAGGGTTTGATAATAATGAAAATTCTTTTTAAAAAAGCTCCCCCTAAGCATAAGCATATATTTTCTCCTATTTTCTCCCCACATATAATAGTAACTTGCATATTTTCTCCCCCTTTGTTTTCATCAAAAAGGAGGGGGGGTGAAAAAACAAATAGAAAACATTTTATAAACTAGCATAATCAAGCATCCCTAGCTCTCTACGGATTTTACAAAAAGGAGCTTCGGCTAGGGGTTTAGTGAAGATATCCGCTAGTTGGTCATCCGTGCCTACAAATTTTAGTGCAATGCTCTCCCTAGACACATGATCTCTAATAAAGTGATGTCGTATGTCAATGTGTTTAGTTCTAGAGTGTTGTATAGGGTTCTTAGCAATATTAATAGCACTTGTATTATCACACAAAACAGGCACACTTTCAAAAATTAGACCAAAGTCTTCCAAAGTTTGTTTCATCCACAGAACTTGTGCGACGCAATTTCCAACAGCCACATATTCAGCTTCAGCTGTGGACAAAGCAACACTGTTCTGCTTCTTACTAGACCAGGAGGTCAAACAAGGACCAAGAAAATGACAAGTTCCACTAGTACTTTTTCTATCAAGAGTACAACCTGCAAAATCAGCATCAGAAAAACCAACTAAATCAAACGTACTCGATTTCGGGTACCACAAACCAAAGTCTATGGTCCCTTTAACATACCTAAGAATCCGTTTTACAGCTTTTAAATGTGATTCTTTTGGGCATGCTTGAAATCGAGCACACAGACATACAGCAAACATAATATCAGGACGAGACGCAGTTAAGTATAAGAAACTACCTATCATACCTCGATACATAGTTTCGTCTACCGGTTTACCTTGCTCATCCTTATCTAGTTTAGTTGCTGTTGCCATAGGAGTGCTGATTTCTTTTGCGTCATTCATGTTATATTTCTTCAGCAATTCCTTTGAGAACTTTGTTTGGGATATGAAGATTCCTTCATTTAATTGTTTCACTTGAAGTCCCAAGAAAAAGTTGAGTTCGCCCATCATGCTCATTTCAAATTCGCTTGTCATCATTTCGGAGACTTCCTTACATAAATCATCATTAGTAGATCCAAAGATAATATCATCAACATAGATTTGAACTACTATGATATGTTTGCCCTTGGTTCTAAGGAATAAGGTAGAATCAATCTTACCCTTTTGGAAACCATTGGCAATTAGATGTCTGCTTAATCTCTCATACCAAGCTCTAGGGGCTTGTTTCAATCCATAGAGGGCTTTGTCAAGTTTAAAGACGTGATCGGGATTTTTAAAATCTTCAAAACCAGGGGGTTGTTTTACATAAACTTCTTCTTCCAAGAAACCATTTAGGAAGGCACTTTTGACATCCATTTGGTGTAGTTTGAAATCCATGTAGGAGGCAAATGCCAAAATTATCCTAATGGACTCCAATCTAGCCACAGGAGCAAAAGTTTCTTCAAAATCCACCCCTTCGATTTGATTAAAACCTTGAACTACTAGACGACTTTTGTTTAATAAAATTGTTCCATTTTCGTCAAGTTTGTTACGAAAAACCCATTTAGTTCCTATGATGGTCCGATCGACCGGTTTTTCAACTAAGTGCCAAACTTTATTTCTTTCAAATTGTTCAAGTTCTTTTTGCATTGACAAAACCCACTCTGGATCAATTAAAGCTTCCTTGATATTATTTGGGACTATTTGAGAGACGTAAGCACTGTGAAAGCATAAAAGATTAAGGGAAGAACGAGTTTTTACTCCCTTTGAAGGACTACCGATAATCTGCTCCAGGGGATGATCTCGAACTGATTTCCATGACTTGGGCAGATCATCATGTGTTCTTCCATGGATATTGTCGTCGATGTCTTGAGGCTCTCGTTCCACTTCATTTTGAGATTCAGCTTCCACATCTGTTTCTTCTACCCTTTCATTGTTAGTTTCAGGTGATCTATTTTCGATCACTTCTATCACTTCATCCTCATCATCAGCTTTCTTGACAAAAGGGTTAGTTTCATCAAAAGAAACATGAATAGATTCTTGCATAGTTTTATCAATTTTATTGTAAACGATATAAGCTCTACTATGATTTGAATAACCCATAAAAATACCTTCAGTTGATTTAGCATCAAACTTACCCAACTTGTCCTTTGTGTTGAGAATGAAGCACTTACTTCCAAACACTTTGAAATATGAAATCTTAGGAGCTCTACCATTCCACATCTCGTATGGCGTCTTGTTGAGAGATGGCCTTAAGTATACTCGATTTAGCACGTGACAAGCTGTATCTACTGCATGACCCCAGAAGTATTTGGGAAGGTTGTGCTCATTCAGCATTGTCCTGCTCATCTCCTGTATAGTTCTGTTCTTTCTTTCTACCACACCATTTTGTTGAGGAGTTCTTGGAGCTGAAAAGTTATGATGAATGCCATACTTTTCACACCAAGTCTTGAATGATGAATTTTCGTACTCTCCTCCATGATCGCTTCTAATTTCTTTGATGGCTAAGTTTTTCTCATTTTGTAGCTTTCTGCACAACTTAGCAAACTCGTTAAAAGCATCACTTTTATTTGCAAGTAGGATAACCCAAGTATATCTAGAATAATCATCAACAATAACAAAGACATACTTAGACCCTCCTAGACTTACGACATCAATTTCACCAAACAAATCAAGATGTAGCAGTTCAAGCACATTTTTGGTGGAAATAACAGGTTTTGATTTAAAAGAGGTTTTGTGCATTTTACCAAGTTGACATGCATCACATAATTGGCCTTTTTCATATTTCAATTTAGGTAGACCTCTAACATGCTCATTCTTACTTAACTTAGATAGATGTTCTATACAAGCATGTCCTAAGCGTCTATGCCACAAATCCACATCATCAATCAAGGTAGGCATACATACTATATCATCACTTACATTATCAAAATCAACATAGTATACATTGTTTTCTCGAAAGCCAGTAATGTAGAGTTTAGAAGACATATGGGTAATAACACATTTATCAACAGAAAAGTGCACATCAAAATCATTATCGCATAATTGGCTAACACTTAGTAAGTTAAATTTAACACCATCAACTAATAAAGCATCTTTAATTTTATTTGTGTTTTCCTTACCCACACAACCTTTACCTATTACTCGAGCAGATTCATTGTTGGCAAACTTTACAGATCCACTAGCTTTGTTGCTCAATTTCAGGAATAGTGAAGCATCACCAGTCATATGTCTTGAGCATCCACTATCAACCATCCACACGTTTTTCTTTTTAGATGAAAGACCAACCTACAAGAGGAACATTTAACAACTAGTACGAGGTACCCAAATTTTGTTGGGTCCTTGGGGGTTAGTTGTCAAGGGGTTTGCTTTCACAATCCACCTTGGTTTCTTATAGGCAGGTATAAGGGTACCTAGCTCACATAATTTACGAATAGGACATCTAAGAGAGCTATGGTTCCCTTTTTGACAATAGGTGCATGAGAAAATAGTAGGTGTATAACTTGAAGTAGCAGCTACAAAAGTTATTTTCTTGTTCAAAACAGAGGAGGTGGAATTACCTTTGTACCCAATTCCTCTCCTATCAACATATTGATGTTGAGAGTGAAGCAACTGAGTCAAGGTCTTTTCACCAACCTCAAACTTTTTCAAAGATTCTTTCAAAAATTCATTTTCAACCTTGACTTTTTCAAAATTTTGTTTAAGCTCAAGAAATTCAAGGTTGAAAGGTTTTGTTTTATGTAGCTCATTCTTCAATTTAACTACCTCATTTTCAAGTGTCTCGATTTGAGTGAGCGTGCTTTTGTTTCTCTTTGTCAATTTCTTAGATTTTAACAAAAGAGTTTCATGTTCAAAATAAAGAGCTTCAAAAGCCTCACTCAAATTGTGACTACTACACGCATCATCAAATGAATCATCATGTGTAGAAGAATCAGGAAGACTAGAGGAGTTAAGGCTTACCTTAGATGCGTCACTTGCCATATTGCAGACAGCATTGTCAGTTTTCTCATCTTTATCTGATTCACCATCAGTGCTGAGATTATCCCATGTTGCTTCAGTTGTGTTCTTTGCCATGAGACAGACAGCATTTGCAACTTCTTCTTCTTCGGTCTCACTTTCAGTGTCGGTGTTGTCCCAAGTTGCTTTCATTGCTTTCTTTTGCTTAGATTTCAGCTTGTAGCAATTAGCTTTGATGTGACCGGGTTTGTTGCATTCGAAGCATCTTGGTTGTTCCTCTCTCTTTTCATGCTTTTCTTCTTTGTTGTATCCAAATTTCTTTGAAGAGTCACTTTTACCATGTTTGTTGTATTTCATAAATCTTTTGAAGTTCTGGGCAAACATAGCCATATCTTCATTATCAGTGTCTTCTTCAGATTCAACCTCTTTCCTTGCTACTTTAGTGGTTTTAGCAGCAAGGGGAAGAGATTTCTTCTCTTTTACAGTTTCTTTTTCTTGGCTCTTTTAGGCAGCCAGAACTACCTCAAAGGCTAGCAATGATCCAATAAGGTCTTCTTGAGGTAAAGTGCCAATGTCTTTGGCTTCGGTTATAGCACAAGTCTTAGGGAAGAATTCACCAGTTAAGGATTCAAGGATCTTTCCATTCAAATCCTTGTTGGTGTATTTCTTTCCTAAGGCCCTCAAGTTGTTTACAATTAAATTTAATCTTTGATGCATTGCTGCGACAGACTCACCTTCTTTCATTTTAAAACTTTCATATTCAGAGGTGAGAATTCTAATTTTAGTATCTTTTACCTGGCTTGTCCCGACATGAGTGGCTTGTAGGAAGTCCCAGATTTCCTTTGCACTTTGACACCCTTTTACTCTACCATATTCTTCTTCACAGAGTGATAGATGAAGAATATTCATGGCCTTTGCATTTAGGGATATCTTGTCAAGCTCAGATTTTCTTAACTCACTTAGGTCGATGGTGTAGATGTCTTCCACCGGTACTTCTTCAGCTTTGCCGGTGGCTTGAATTTTTGAAGTGTCACCATCAGTATTACCTGGTTTTGTGATCTTGATCTTCATCGGGATTAGAGGACCATCCACTATGATTCTCCATAGAGTGAAGTCAATTGCCTGCACATGACATTTCATACGACTACTCCAGTAATCGTAGTTAGTACCATCAAATAGAGGAGGCCTATTAGAGGACATTCCTTCTTTCACGAAAGAACCCATAATTACAGATATGTAAAGGATAGATTTAGAATTGCGAGATGTAAAGCTCTAATATGCAATTCCTAGCTCTTGATACCACTTGTTAGACTTATTGTATAACCTTAGAGGGGGGGTGAATAAGGTTATGAGTAAATATGGATTCTTTTCGTAAATGATGATTATATTCTTTTTCAAAACGGATGCGGAAAATGTGATTTGAACTTTTGGATAAGAAAACAAGCAAGAGTTGTTTAAATTGTTTTCAATATTGCCAATAAAGATATTAAAAGAGATAATCAGGATATTGAATTTATTAGATCTATTAGTGAGATAAAGATGATATATGAGATATAGTAGATCTTAGAGAAGAGGAGTAGAAGATGATTGATGAGTATTGATAATATCACAATTAATATGTTTATTGATATGACAGAGTAGTGATAGTATTGAATAATATAAGCACAGTAATATTGACAATAAACAGTAATAATGATAGTGATAATATCAATAAACACAATAATTTTAATAGTAAACAGTTATAATAATAGTGCAAAATATAAAGAGAGAAGGGATAGAGGGACACAGATATTTAGCGAGGTTCGGGATAAAACCCCTACGTCCTCGGCCTTAGGCTTTTCAACCCTTGGACTTAGCAACCACTATATTGAAGAGAGTTTAATACAAACAGTCGACTTCAACACTAGTGAATCTCAATTCCCCTGAACTGAGAACCCAAGCACCTCTAAGGATTTCAAAACCAACTCAATCACCCGATTGAGAGACCCAAAAGCACCTCCCAGGATTTCAAAATAACAACTTTACGAAATAAAGAGTACAACGTTTGAGATCTATGATCCAATCACTTCTTGTAGTATGTCAGTTTAGAGACTGAGAGAGATGAGTGATCTTAGGATTTTTAGATGCTCTAAAAAATGATATGGAATATGAAATCTTGTTTTTGCAAAAAGCTTAAAGAAGATATGACAATGGAAGCTAGCTTTGCAAAAGTATAAAAGCTTTTAGAAATGATATATCAATTTCGAAATTAAAAAGCTTTTAACAAGATCAAAACAATGAAGCTCAAGATCTTAGATCTAGATTTATAAAAACATAAAAGCTTTTGGAAATGATATGACAATTTCGAAATCAAAAGCTTTTAACAAAATAAAACTATGAAGCACAAGTATAGATCTAGAATCGTATAGAGAGAAATTGTGAGATGAAGAGATGTGTTTGAAAAAAAGAAATCAGACTCCTATTTATAGTGATAGGAGAGGTTTGATTTTTTGAAAAACAATTAATGCATGTTGTAATCGATTATCTCTCTCAAGTGCAATGTGGGATAATCGATTAACTCACCAAAAAGGAAGGTATGGAATAGGCTCATAATCGATTATTACATGTGGTAATAATGAGCAAGTAATCGATTATTTGTTGTCAATCAGGACAATAATCGATTATGGGAGGGAGTTTATTTGAGTCAATAATCGATTATGGTTCTAAAAATGGAAGGTAGGATTTGCTTCATAATCGATTATGTCTTGGTGAGAAGGAATGCATAATCGATTATATACATATATATGGAAACTGTAACACCCCCTTTCTACCCCTTTTAATTTAATTAAGAAAATCAGAGTTCAAAAATCATTTTTCGATTTCACCACAAGGGTGTCACACTTACGTCAAAATAAAACCTCAAGTCTCAAATAAATAGTACGTCGTCAAAGGTGCAATACATAGCACTCCACACGGGGAGACTTCAAAACATCGAAACTAAGTCATAAAATCCAACATCAACGCAGCGGAAAAGTTAATCAACACATCAACAGTATAAAAACAATCTAGGCACATCAGCAAAGCATCAAATACATCCCCCCAGGTGCTACGTATCAGAGCGTGACGACTCGACTCAAGAAGTGAAGCTAAGGCCTTCACTGGGAATCACCTGCACGTTACCAACACGGGGGTAACATTCAAACAGAAGGGTGAGTCCAATTCAATTCATATAATAAGTCATATGATAAATAATAAGTCAGTTCACAGCTCAAAATGAATCACATCGCAATCATCGATCATATCACCACAATAATTCATCACTATGTCATGTAGGCATATGAAATGCAACCCACTCGCGGGCATATGCATGAGGTACCTTTTCACAAACGTCGCTTAGCCATTAAGGCCTCATCGTCACTTAGCCACTCAGGCCTCAAAACGTCACTGGGTTTATGCATATGGGGCATGAGACACTATGACATGCACCACTCACAAACACACAAATACTCAAATGCACAAATCGCGGTCAACCATGTGACCCGTCACTTACCGGTTGCCAAATAGGAGGCGCAGCACCTACCAATTCACAATTTACACAACAACAACATCACTTAGCCTTTTAGGCCTTAACATCACTTAGCCATTCAGGCCTCAAACGTCACTGGGTTTTCATCGTCACTTATACCTAATATCATCAACTCGAACAATAGCCACTGAGGACAAAAACGTCATTTACTAGCCACCAAGGGCATCATCGTCATTTGCACACTATTATAAATAATAATAGCCACTAAGGGCAAAACAGTCATTTACACGTCATTATAAGTAATAATAGCCACTAAGGGCAAAACAGTCTTTTACACGTCATAATAAATAATAATAGCCACTAAGGGCAAAACAGTCTTTTACACTTCATAATAAATAATAATAGCCACTAAGGGCAAAACAGTCTTTTACACGTCATAATAAATAATAATAGCCACTAAGGGCAAAACAGTCTTTTACACGTCATAATAAATAATAATAGCCACTAAGGGAAAAACAGTCTTAATCACCCATTTTGACACTAAAACGTTAAAACAGTTAGTTATGCTCAAAGGAGATTTTCAAAGACACCAAAACATCTTTTCAATGTCACCGCAGTGACCACCGGGAACAACCACTTGGGCGCCCAGCAACATTCAGAAATTATAAGTTTTTATTTTTTAAAAAGGGGACACACAGGTAGACGACTGAAAGAGCTTTCCAACACTTTTTGAAACGTTTAAAATGGATGTCCGAGCCAAAAGATATAGCGAAAACAGTTTTCGAAAACGTTTGGGACATCCTGAAAAACTGGCGCCCTGGGCGCCCAGCGCCCAGCAGAACGCAACACGCACGCACACTGGCGCCCAGCGCCCAGCGCCTGGCGCCCAGCGCCTTGGCGCAACACGCAACACGCACACGGGCGCTCAGCGCCCAGCGCCTTGGCGCAACACGCACACGGGCGCTCAGCGCCCAGCGCCTGGCGCCCAGCGCCTTGGCGCAACACACACGCGCACAGCAAGGCACACTGGCGCCCTTGGCGCCCAACAGAGGGCGCCTGGCACCCAACACAGGGCGCCTGGCGCCCAGAACCACTTCCAGCACCAGAATTCACACAATTTCAGCAAAAACATCATTTTTCTCAAATTGCCTCTTGACTCAATTACAACACACATTACAACCACCATGGATACACATTAAAATCGCCAAAATTATACATCAATTCGTAAACATGGATCAACAACAATTTGAATTCAACAACAATTCCAATTACCACATGGATCACGCATATAACAACATCAAGAACATGATTTCGTAAACATCCTAACAATCATAATTAACATCTAGGCTATCACTAACTTAGGATCCATCATAGAAATTATTATAGAAATCGATAGAACTCCCCTTACCTCGAATTCGAAGAGTAGGAGCCCTCGAGACGATCACGAACGGAACTACGGCAACGATCCACGAGCCTTTTCTCTTCCTTGGAGCTTGCGACTTGCTCTTCTCCTCTTCTCCTCTCCACGGCGCCCTCTTTCTCTCTTCCTCTCTCTTCTCCATTTCGCAAGTGCCAAAGAAAACCCTAACCCCTCTAGGCGCCTCTTCGCATATGACTTGCTTCCTGGGCTTGGGCTTCTCACTTAAGCCCAAGTCCATCTAACTTAGCACCCCCACCTTCTAATACCACCTACACAAATTAATATAATTTCTATTAATTGAATTATACTCAATTAATTAATTTAAACTCCTAAATACTTAATTAAATAAATTAATTAAATATTTAGGGTGTTACAACTCTCCCCCACTTAGAATATTTCGTCCTCGAAATTTACCTGATCAAACAACTCTGGGTAGGACTCTCGCATCCTGCTCTCTAGCTCCCAAGTCATACTCTCGCCGGTAGCTCCTAGCCAAACCACTTTCACCAATGCAATCTCTTTGCCTCTAAGCGATTTCACTTTACGGTCCTCAATCCGTACGGGCATCGTCTCCACAGTGAGATTATCCCGCACCTCCACATCATCCATATGGATCACGTGGGATGGATCCGAAACATACTTCCGAAGTTGCGACACATGAAACACGTCATGCAAATTCGAAAGATTGGGCGGTAAAGCCACTCTATAAGCCACATTTCCAATTCTTTCAGAGATCTGATAAGGACCAACAAATCGAGGAGTGAGCTTCTTCGATTTCAACGCTCGACCAACACCGGTAACAGGAGAAACCCTCAAGAACACATGCTCACCCTCCTGAAACTCTAAATCCTTCCTCTGCTTATCATGATAACTCTTCTGACGACTCTGCGAAGCCTTCATCTTTTCACGGATCATCTTGATTTTCTCTGTAGTCTCCCGGACAATCTCCGGTCCCAACACTACACTCTCTCCCGACTCATACCAACACAATGGCGTTCTACACTTTCGACCATACAATGCTTCAAACGGTGCCATCCCAATACTGGAATGGTAACTGTTGTTATAGGTAAACTCAATCAGTGCAAGGTAGGAATCCCATGAACCCCGTTGTTCCAATACACAAGCCCTCAACAAATCTTCTAACGACTGAATTGTTCTCTCTGACTGCCCATCTGTCTGAGGATGATATGCTGAACTCATTTTCAGCTTTGAACCCAATTCCTTCTGCAAACTCGTCCAAAACTCAGAAGTGAACCTCGGATCCCTAACTGTATTCGGCAATCCCGTCACAAAATCCATCGCAATGCTATCCCACTTCCACTCCGGAACTTCCAACGGTTGCATTAACCCTGCTGGCTTCTGGTGTTCAACCTTCGACTTTTGACAGGTCAAACAGGCATACACAAACTGTGCCACATCTCTCTTCATACCATACCACCAAAACATCTTTTTCAGATCCTGATACATTTTCGTCGCTCCAGGATGGATACTCAACTTGCTACGGTGACCCTCCTCTAAAATTGCCTTTCTCATCTCCTCATCATCCGGAACACAGATCCTACCCCGAAACCTCAACACCCACTGGAATCTAATTTGAAATCTTCATCTTCAGATTGACCAACCCCATTAATTAAATCTACTAACTTGACATCTGTCTTCTGAGCTTCCCTGATGCTGCCCAGGAAATCATTATCGATCTTTAACATTCCCAGCTTGACACTGCGAGGTGTCATTTTACAAACCAAACTCAAATCTCTGAATTCCTCGATCAATTCTAATTCTTTCACCATCATTGCCGACATATGCAAAGACTTTCTACTTAAAGCATCAGCCACGACATTAGCTTTGCTGGGATGATAATTCAAACCAAAGTCATAATCCTTCAAGAGCTCCAACCACCGACTGTAACACCCTAAATATTTAATTAAATTATTTAATTAAGTATTTAGGAATTTAAATTAATTAAGTGGATATATTTTAATTATTAGAAATTATATTAAAAGGTGTAGGGGGTATTAAGAAGATGGAGGTGCCAAATTAGATGGACTTGGGCTTAAGTGAGAAGCCCAAGCCCATGAATTAAGTCATATGCGAAGTAGCAAGGCACAAGGGGTTAGGGTTTCCTAGCTATCATTTGCGAAAGTGGAGAAAGAGAGAAAGGAAGAGAGGAGCGTGAGGAAGAGAGGGAGAGAAAGGGGGCGGCCAAGAGAGGAAGGAGAAGAGGATTCGAAGATCAAGAGGAAGGGATCTCCGTTGTTGCTGTGGATCTGTAGGTGACTGCATCCTAGGCATCAAATTCTTCTTCTTGAAAAGGTTAGGGGAGCTCTATCATTCTATTTAATAAATTATATGATGGGTCCTAGATCTGAGGTTCCTACTAGATCCATGATGCTCTTGATGTTCTTTTGCGTTCTTGATGTTCTTTTGCGTTCTTGATGTTCCTTTGCGTTCTTGATGTTCTTTTGTGTTCTTGATGTTCTTTACGTTCTTGATGTTCTTGATGTTAACTTTCATATATATGTGTATATCATGAGTCTATGCGAATTGATTTATTGCTTGGGTTTGATCTATGAATTTCATTATTGGTGGTGTTATGCGTATGTGATGAGAATTAGAATGTTGATCTATGCGTTTGGTTTGTTGAAGAATGGGGTCGCAAACAGGGGTTGTGGGTGTTGGGCGCCTAGGGCGCCATGATGGGGTTAGTGGTGTTGTTTGGATTTAATTGAGTTTTGATAAAATTGAGTTTTTGTGTTTTTGAATGAGAAAAGTGTTTTTTTTAGTTGCTGGAAAAATGGAGTTTTTACACTTTAAAATTTGTTAAGAAACCAATTTTTAGTGTTGAAAAATTGTTAAACAGAATTCTGGGTGTTGCTGCTGATTTCTGGGCGCTGGGCGCCTGTGCTGGGCGCTGGGCGCCTGTGACTTGTTGTGCTGCGCGCGTTGTTGCGCCTGGGCGCTAGGCGCCCGTGTTGTGTTGTGTGTTGCGCGTTGTGCGCGCGCCTGGGCGCTAGGCGCCCGTGTCTGTGTTGCGTGTTGCGCTGTGTGGCGCGCTGTTGCTCCTGGGCGCTAGGCGCCCGTGTTGTGTTGCGCGTGGTCGCTCCTGGGCGCTGGGCGCCAGTGCCCGTGTTGCCTGGTTGCCTGGGCACCTAAGGCGCCTGTTCCCTGGATGTTGCCTAATTTTTCCAAAATTGTTTTTATCATAACTTTCGACTCAGACGTCCGTTTTGAACGATTCAAAAAGTGTCGTGAAGCTTTTTACGTTGTCCATCTATGGGTCTAATTTTTAAAATGAAAAATTGTTATTTTCTGATTGTTTGTGGGCGCCCAAGTGGTCGTCCCTGGTGATCGTCCCAGTGACATTGAAAAATGATATGAAGTTCTTTAAAAATCTCTTTTGGTGTATAAACAACAGTTTTAGCGAAGTAATGTCAAAAATGATGATTTTGACGATGATGCTCTCGGGGCTAGTTAAAAGACTGTTTTGCCCTTAGTGGCTAATTATTATTAGTTATGATGTATAAAAGACTGTTTTGCCCCTAGTGGCCAAAGTTGTAGATAATGATGTGTGAATGACGAGGATGCCCTTGGTGGTTAGTCAAATGACGTTTTTGCCCTCAGTGGCTAATGTTTGAGTTGAACGATGTTTATGTGTAAGTGACATTTGGGGCCTGAGTGGCTAAGTGATGTTAAGGCCTAAAAGGCTAAGTGACGTTATTTGTGTGTGAATTATGAAATGATAGGTGCTGTGCCTTTATTCGGCAAACCGGTAAGTGACGGGTCACATAGTTGACCATGAATTGAGTAATTGTGTATTTGTGTATTGTGAGTGGTGCATGTCATAGTGTCTCATGCCCATATGCATAAACCCAGTGATGTTTTGAGGCCTGAGTGGCTAAGTGATGATAAGGCCTGAGTGGCTAAGCGACGTTTTGTGAAAAGGTACCTTCATGCATATACCCGCGAGTGGGTTGCATTTCATAAATCTACATGACATGAAATGAGTTATTGTAAATGATGTAAGAGATGACTATGATGTGAGTATTTGGTGTTTTGGATGCTGATTGTTCTAGTGCGTAGCCTATGATTAGTGCTTATCATATTTTCTATTATATAGACTGAAATGATGCTCACCCTTTCCTGTTTGAATGTTGCCCCCGTGTTGGTAACGTGCAGGTGATTCCCAGTGAAGGTCTTAGCTTCACTTTTGAGTCGAGTCGTCATGCTCTGATATGTAACACTAGGGAGGGGGATGAATGTTGTTTAAGTCATTTATGACATGTTGTGGTTATCGGATTTTAGTATTGTAAGCCTGGCATATTTGTAATGTCTTTTATGATTAAACTGTTGGGTTTCGGATGCGAAGTTGTAATTTAATTGATAATGATGTTTTGAAGTTATTATAAGACCGTTTTCGAAAAGCGAGTTATTTGAAGTGTGACATCCCTTGAGGTGTAATTAAATTTTGAAAACTCTGATATTTTTATTAAACAAATTACCGGGTAGAAAAGGGGTGTTACATTAGTGGTATCAGAGCAGTTCGGTCTGTCCGGCCAAGTTGTCCAGTGTAGAGTCTAGCTATCTCTCGAGTCTTGGTACTCGTTCTAACCATAATTTGTGTTGCAGTGATTAGCTAAATTGGTCAGACGGTACGACTGCTATTGTTGTTACTGGCGCTGCTTAGTGTCTTATTGCTGCTATGTGTGTGTTTACTCTGAGTACTTTGTGTATGACTGTGATGTGTTGCTTGGTGTGTTTTCTGTGTCTCTCGTCGATTTTCGACGAAGACTTTGTGGTGAATTTTGCTTGTTTGCCGTTGGGTGTTTTTAGTATTGTTGTGATTTGACGAGTAGGTGTAAAATTGATGAGGAATTGAGTACATTGTGATGTTGATGTTGTCACGTGTAATTTCGTGCCTTGATGTTTGGTGATGATCGAGGTTGAATTAAGATGAGGAGTATGATGTGTTATAAATTTAAATAATTAATTCGTATGTCTTGACGTGTGAATACAATGAGTTGAGACGTTTTAAAAGAAAAATTAAATGTTTTGAAAGTATGTATTCGATACATCCCCACGGGTGTATAGGCGCAAAATTCTAATTGTGTGTGTGGGTTGCTGTTATTCACTCGGTTTTGCATGCTGTTTCTATGCGCAGTTTTGTTTTAAACGCTGTTTCTGTAGGTACTGTTTTACCTCAGCTTAAAATGTGATGTTCTCTCCATTTAAAATGTGGTATTTCCTAAAAGAAAAGAGTGTATTTTTCTGAAATATAAAGTGATGATTTAATTGAATCGAATTGAATTGAATTGATAATGGTTCGTAGAGTTGATAATTGGATTTGATGTTTTCAAAGAAATCAAAGTTACAATTGTATTTAAAATAAATGGTGTGCTGTTTGACAGTGTTTCAGGTCGCTGTTCTATCTTTTTTTAAAAATGAATAAGTGTGCTGTCTTATATTGTTCAGAGTTGTTATCCTGCTTTTGAAAATAAGAGGGGGCTGTTTTTATGCTGTGAAGAGTTGCTGTCTTGCTGTTTTTCAAAATAAAATGCTGCTGTTTGCTACATAAGAATGCTGCGGTTTGCTTAACAATGAGTTGCTGTGTTGCGGTTTATTTCTATGAAAGGAGTTGCTGTTTTTATGAAATAATCGTATTGCTGTTTTACGAAAATGAAGCGCTATTTTTATGTTGTAAACGTGCTGTTTCCACTGCCGTTGCGCGCTAAAAAGAAGTATTATTTTCACTCCGTGTTTTGCTGTTGTTGCGCGCTAAAAGACCACTGTCTACACCTTATTGTTGTTGTTGTTGTTCTTCTTGGTCTTGCTGTTGCCGTTTTACTCAAATGAGGTGGTTGTTTTCACACTGTTTACCCAAAAATTTTACGAGGATGTTTACAAAGAATTGGCGTGCTTTTCCCAAAGTTAAAGAGTTGGTTATATTGTTTACAGTTGCTGTTTCGTTTTGAAAATAATAGTGCGCTGTTTTTATATTGTTTAAAGATGCTGTTTTATTTTGAGATTAATAGTGTGCCATTTTTTTTTATGTCGTTAAAGTTGCCGTATTTGCTGCTGTTTTTCACTCAAATATAACGTGTTGTTCTCTTAATAATTTAAAGTGCCGAGTTCTTAAAATTAAAATGATGTTTTCTGAATCAAGTGGGCCGTTTCGTAAATTTTGAAAAGGGCTGTCTTCCTATTTTCTTTAGTACTGTTACTGTATTGTGAGAGGTTGCTGTCTCGATTTTTCTTTTATTATTATTATGTGTTATTTTATTTTATGTGCTGTTTGGTCCCTATGTACGTTGACTTAGTCCTTTATTGACAAGGGAGTCGCGTAATTAATTGTGATTGATGTGATTGATGTGGTGTGTGCTTCACTTTGGTGAAGTTATGATGTGTTGTTGATGAGTCGGTCCTATGAGGGACCTAGGGGGGAAGATGGGAGTTGAGGAACTCTCAGCGAAAAGATGCCGTGGTTGGTGTTGTCACTTTCGTTGAAGTACTTTAATGGGTGTCGCGCCAATTTCAAGTGAATGGGTGTTGTAGTCGTAGCTAAGTTCGATCATAGTGTGAGAGGACCAAAGAAGCAAGAAGGGATGAAGGTTAGATGTGTAGGGTGACATAAGAGCCGAGATGTGGTTACCTGACTATAAGTGGGTCGAAATGAATGGGAGTCGACGTGTGATGTATGGGTGGCAAGGAGAATGATGGAGAACCGAAGTAGATGTAACCGAGGTAGTTGTAGAGGTGAGTGATGATGAGGTGTGGTTGCCTAAGTGAAGTGTCACGGTGTTTGAGTAGTTGAGTGTGATTTTGATGACCTTCAGATTAGAACATCTAATTAAGAGTAGCAATGTGGAGAAGGGTGATGGACGGGGATGGTTGGAAGTGACAAGAAGATTGGGTTTCGTTTCGTGAGTTGGAGTAAATTTTCGAGGACGAAAATATTCTAAGTGGGGGAGAGTTGTAACACCCTAAATATTTAATTAAATTATTTAATTAAGTATTTAGGAATTTAAATTAATTAAGTGGATATATTTTAATTATTAGAAATTATATTAAAAGGTGTAGGGGGTATTAAGAAGATGGAGGTGCCAAATTAGATGGACTTGGGCTTAAGTGAGAAGCCCAAGCCCATGAATTAAGTCATATGCGAAGTAGCAAGGCACAAGGGGTTAGGGTTTCCTAGCTATCATTTGCGAAAGTGGAGAAAGAGAGAAAGGAAGAGAGGAGCGTGAGGAAGAGAGGGAGAGAAAGGGGGCGGCCAAGAGAGGAAGGAGAAGAGGATTCGAAGATCAAGAGGAAGGGATCTCCGTTGTTGCTGTGGATCTGTAGGTGACTGCATCCTAGGCATCAAATTCTTCTTCTTGAAAAGGTTAGGGGAGCTCTATCATTCTATTTAATAAATTATATGATGGGTCCTAGATCTGAGGTTCCTACTAGATCCATGATGCTCTTGATGTTCTTTTGCGTTCTTGATGTTCTTTTGCGTTCTTGATGTTCCTTTGCGTTCTTGATGTTCTTTTGTGTTCTTGATGTTCTTTACGTTCTTGATGTTCTTGATGTTAACTTTCATATATATGTGTATATCATGAGTCTATGCGAATTGATTTATTGCTTGGGTTTGATCTATGAATTTCATTATTGGTGGTGTTATGCGTATGTGATGAGAATTAGAATGTTGATCTATGCGTTTGGTTTGTTGAAGAATGGGGTCGCAAACAGGGGTTGTGGGTGTTGGGCGCCTAGGGCGCCATGATGGGGTTAGTGGTGTTGTTTGGATTTAATTGAGTTTTGATAAAATTGAGTTTTTGTGTTTTTGAATGAGAAAAGTGTTTTTTTTAGTTGCTGGAAAAATGGAGTTTTTACACTTTAAAATTTGTTAAGAAACCAATTTTTAGTGTTGAAAAATTGTTAAACAGAATTCTGGGTGTTGCTGCTGATTTCTGGGCGCTGGGCGCCTGTGCTGGGCGCTGGGCGCCTGTGACTTGTTGTGCTGCGCGCGTTGTTGCGCCTGGGCGCTAGGCGCCCGTGTTGTGTTGTGTGTTGCGCGTTGTGCGCGCGCCTGGGCGCTAGGCGCCCGTGTCTGTGTTGCGTGTTGTGCTGTGTGGCGCGCTGTTGCTCCTGGGCGCTAGGCGCCCGTGTTGTGTTGCGCTGTGTTGCGCGTGGTCGCTCCTGGGCGCTGGGCGCCAGTGCCCGTGTTGCCTGGTTGCCTGGGCACCTAAGGCGCCTGTTCCCTGGATGTTGCCTAATTTTTCCAAAATTGTTTTTATCATAACTTTCGACTCAGACGTCCGTTTTGAACGATTCAAAAAGTGTCGTGAAGCTTTTTACGTTGTCCATCTATGGGTCTAATTTTTAAAATGAAAAATTGTTATTTTCTGATTGTTTGTGGGCGCCCAAGTGGTCGTCCCTGGTGATCGTCCCAGTGACATTGAAAAATGATATGAAGTTCTTTAAAAATCTCTTTTGGTGTATAAACAACAGTTTTAGCGAAGTAATGTCAAAAATGATGATTTTGACGATGATGCTCTCGGGGCTAGTTAAAAGACTGTTTTGCCCTTAGTGGCTAATTATTATTAGTTATGATGTATAAAAGACTGTTTTGCCCCTAGTGGCCAAAGTTGTAGATAATGATGTGTGAATGACGAGGATGCCCTTGGTGGTTAGTCAAATGACGTTTTTGCCCTCAGTGGCTAATGTTTGAGTTGAACGATGTTTATGTGTAAGTGACATTTGGGGCCTGAGTGGCTAAGTGATGTTAAGGCCTAAAAGGCTAAGTGACGTTATTTGTGTGTGAATTATGAAATGACAGGTGCTGTGCCTTTATTCGGCAAACCGGTAAGTGACGGGTCACATAGTTGACCATGAATTGAGTAATTGTGTATTTGTGTATTGTGAGTGGTGCATGTCATAGTGTCTCATGCCCATATGCATAAACCCAGTGATGTTTTGAGGCCTGAGTGGCTAAGTGATGATAAGGCCTGAGTGGCTAAGCGACGTTTTGTGAAAAGGTACCTTCATGCATATACCCGCGAGTGGGTTGCATTTCATAAATCTACATGACATGAAATGAGTTATTGTAAATGATGTAAGAGATGACTATGATGTGAGTATTTGGTGTTTTGGATGCTGATTGTTCTAGTGCGTAGCCTATGATTGGTGCTTATCATATTTTCTATTATATAGACTGAAATGATGCTCACCCTTTCCTGTTTGAATGTTGCCCCCGTGTTGGTAACGTGCAGGTGATTCCCAGTGAAGGTCTTAGCTTCACTTTTGAGTCGAGTCGTCATGCTCTGATATGTAACACTAGGGAGGGGGATGAATGTTGTTTAAGTCATTTATGACATGTTGTGGTTATCGGATTTTAGTATTGTAAGCCTGGCATATTTGTAATGTCTTTTATGATTAAACTGTTGGGTTTCGGATGCGAAGTTGTAATTTAATTGATAATGATGTTTTGAAGTTATTATAAGACCGTTTTCGAAAAGCGAGTTATTTGAAGTGTGACATCCCTTGAGGTGTAATTAAATTTTGAAAACTCTGATATTTTTATTAAACAAATTACCGGGTAGAAAAGGGGTGTTACACCGACGCTGTCTCATATTCAACTCTTTCTGATCGAACAGATACTTTAGACTCTTATGATCACTGAACACTTCGAACCTCGAACCATAAAGGTAGTGCCTCCAAATCTTAAGCACAAATACCACAGCAGCCAATTCCAAATCATGCGTAGGGTAATTTTTCTCATGAACCCGCAACTGCCTCGACGCATACGCAACGACTTTCCCATCTCGCATCAGCACACCACCAAGACCCATTTTCGAAGCGTCACAATATACAACGAACGGTTCCTCCGGATTAGGCAACGTCAAAACAAGCGACGTCGTCAATCTCTTTTTCAGTTCCATAAAACTTTCCTCACACCGAGCATCCCAAACAAAAACTTTACCCTTACAAGTCAACTGAGTCAACGGAAGGGCCAACTTGGAAAAACCCTCGATGAACCTCCTGTAGTACCCAGCCAAACCCAAAAAGCTTCTAATCTCTGTTGCGGACTTCGGAGCCTCCCACTCCAACACTGCTTCTACTTTTGCCGGATCAACCGCAATACCATTACCGGAAATCACGTGCCCAAGGAAACTCACCTCTTTTAGCCAGAACTCACACTTTGATAACTTAGCATACAACTTTTCTCTTTCAAAACTTCTAACACTGTCTTCAGGTGCTCAGCATGCTCTTCCTCTGACTTAGAATAAACTAGAATGTCATCTATGAAGATCACCACAACCGATCTAGGTAATTATGGAAAATACGATTCATATATTCCATAAATACAGCAGGAGAATTGGTCACACCGAACGACATCACTGAATATTCATAATGCCCATACCTTGTCTTGAATGCTGTCTTCTGAACATCTTCATCCTTTACTTTAATCTGATGATATCCGGTCCTCAAATCAACTTTGCTGAAAACACAGGCACCCACTAATTGATCCATCAAATCGTCGATCCTCGGAAGCGGATACTTGTTCTCGATAGATACCTTATTCAGCTGCCTATAACCAACTCACAACTTCCTACCACAATCAACAGCAGCCCAACAACAGCAGCAGCAGCTCAACAACTGCAGCAGCAGCCCAACATCAGCAGCAGCAGCTCAACATCAGCAGCAGCAGCTATCCTCCCAGCCATTTCAACTCACTTGCTACAAACAAACAACAGTTAGATATAACTGACAACACACCGTTGTCAGTTGACACTACGACTGGACAACTTGGCCGGACAGACCGAACTGCTCTGATACCACTTATGTAACACCCCCTTTCTACCCCTTTTAATTTAATTAAGAAAATCAGAGTTCAAAAATCATTTTTCGATTTCACCACGAGGGTGTCACACTTACGTCAAAATAAAACCTCAAGTCTCAAATAAATAGTACGTCGTCAAAGGTGCAATACATAGCACTCCACACGGGGAGACTTCAAAACATCGAAACTAAGTCATAAAATCCAACATCAACGCAGCGGAAAAGTTAATCAACACATCAACAGTATAAAAACAATCTAGGCACATCAGCAAAGCATCAAATACATCCCCCCAGGTGCTACGTATCAGAGCGTGACGACTCGACTCAAGAAGTGAAGCTAAGGCCTTCACTGGGAATCACCTGCACGTTACCAACACGGGGGTAACATTCAAACAGAAGGGTGAGTCCAATTCAATTCATATAATAAGTCATATGATAAATAATAAGTCAGTTCACAGCTCAAAATGAATCACATCGCAATCATCGATCATATCACCACAATAATTCATCACTATGTCATGTAGGCATATGAAATGCAACCCACTCGCGGGCATATGCATGAGGTACCTTTTCACAAACGTCGCTTAGCCATTAAGGCCTCATCGTCACTTAGCCACTCAGGCCTCAAAACGTCACTGGGTTTATGCATATGGGGCATGAGACACTATGACATGCACCACTCACAAACACACAAATACTCAAATGCACAAATCGCGGTCAACCATGTGACCCGTCACTTACCGGTTGCCAAATAGGAGGCGCAGCACCTGCCAATTCACAATTTACACAACAACAACATCACTTAGCCTTTTAGGCCTTAACATCACTTAGCCATTCAGGCCTCAAACGTCACTGGGTTTTCATCGTCACTTATACATAATATCATCAACTCGAACAATAGCAACTGAGGACAAAAACGTCATTTACTAGCCACCAAGGGCATCATCGTCATTTGCACACTATTATAAATAATAATAGCCACTAAGGGCAAAACAGTCATTTACACGTCATTATAAGTAATAATAGCCACTAAGGGCAAAACAGTCTTTTACACGTCATAATAAATAATAATAGCCACTAAGGGCAAAACAGTCTTTTACACTTCATAATAAATAATAATAGCCACTAAGGGCAAAACAGTCTTTCACACGTCATAATAAATAATAATAGCCACTAAGGGCAAAACAGTCTTTTACACGTCATAATAAATAATAATAGCCACTAAGGGCAAAACAGTCTTTTACACGTCATAATAAATAATAATAGCCACTAAGGGCAAAACAGTCTTTTACACGTCATAATAAATAATAATGGCCACTAAGGGCAAAACAGTCTTTTACACGTCATAATAAATAATAATAGCCATTAAGGGCAAAACAGTCTTAATCACCCATTTTGACACTAAAACGTTAAAACAGTTAGTTATGCTCAAAGGAGATTTTCAAAGACACCAAAACATCTTTTCAATGTCACCGCAGTGACCACCGGGAACAGCCACTTGGGCGCCCAGCAACATTCAGAAATTATAAGTTTTTATTTTTTAAAAAGGGGACACACAGGTAGACGACTGAAAGAGCTTTCCAACACTTTTTGAAACGTTTAAAACGGATGTCCGAGCCAAAAGATATAGCGAAAACAGTTTTCGAAAACGTTTGGGACATCCTGAAAAACTGGCGCCATGGGCGCCCAGCGCCCAGGCACCTGGCGCCCAGCGCCCAGCAGAACGCAACACGCACGCACACTGGCGCCCAGCGCCCAGCGCCTTGGCGCAACACGCAACACGCACACGGGCGCTCAGCGCCCAGCGCCTTGGCGCAACACACACGCGCACAGCAAGGCACACTGGCGCCCTTGGCGCCCAACACAGGGCGCCTGGCGCCCAGAACCACTTCCAGCACCAGAATTCACACAATTTCAGCAAAAACATCATTTTTCTCAAATTGCCTCTTGACTCAATTACAACACACATTACAACCACCATGGATACACATTAAAATCGCCAAAATTATACATCAATTCGTAAACATGGATCAACAACAATTCGAATTCAACAACAATTCCAATTACCACATGGATCACGCATATAACAACATCAAGAACATGATTTCGTAAACATCCTAACAATCATAATTAACATCTAAGCTATCACTAACTTAGGATCCATCATAGAAATTATTATAGAAATCGATAGAACTTCCCTTACCTCGAATTCGAAGAGTAGGAGCCCTCGAGACGATCACGAACGGAACTACGGCAACGATCCACGAGCCTTTTCTCTTCCTTGGAGCTTGCGACTTGCTCTTCTCCTCTTCTCCTCTCCACGGCGCCCTCTTTCTCTCTTCCTCTCTCTTCTCCATTTCGCAAGTGCCAAAGAAAACCCTAACCCCTCTAGTCGCCTCTTCGCATATGACTTGCTTCCTGGGCTTGGGCTTCTCACTTAAGCCCACGTCCATCTAACTTAGCACCCCCACCTTCTAATACCACCTACACATATTAATATAATTTCTATTAATTGAATTATACTCAATTAATTAATTTAAACTCCTAAATACTTAATTAAATAAATTAATTAAATATTTAGGGTGTTACAGAAACATTGTGAAGTTATATAATCGATTATGTACCTCTTAGTAACATAAGATAATCGATTATATATTTTATAAAATGATAGGAACTGATTTCAAACTTTCCACAAAATAGTTTTTAGGGTTTTGGTGACTTTATGTATGCATGCAATTTTGTAAAACATTTTCAAAACTATTTTTATGCATCATGCATGTTTTGAAAAGTCATCTCTCTCAATAGCTAAAGTGCCACACACTTTAGGTGATAGGACCTTTACAAAGTGTCCTAAATAAGGCTTAGACACAAATTAGGGTTTTGAACTTCATATGTTGCTTCTTCTTCAAGCTTCTCTTCTTTTGTGTCTTCTTCTCTTTAAATTAAGTCCTGCACTTTGCTCAACTTGAAACATTAGTAGATATGATGTAATTTGTTATCATACAAAATAAAGGAGTGTTTACCCTTAGTTCAACAGACATACTAGGCGGGGAAGTCATGAACCCTTACCCTAGGCTCTGTGCCATTAGGAAACACTATTGGTAATGGGGTTCGGCAGGATTAGCAAGTGGATTGCGGTCGGTGTTGTGTCAAAAGTTTGTACTACGTTCATCGGGATTAGCAAGTGGATTGCGGTCGGTGGTATGTAGAAAGGCCTAGGATGTTAGTTCATCGGGATTAGCAAGTGGATTGCGGTCGGTGTCCTAATAGATCGAAGCCTTATTGTATGATTCACCGGGATTAGCAAGTGGATTGCGGTCGGTGTTGTGTCAAACCTTAAAAACGTTTTAAAACTGGACCGCGAGTGTTAGTAGGGGTTTCGGTAGAACTCACTGAGATTGTATCTCACTGTTTATATTTTGTGGTTTTTACAGAGAAGCAGGGGAGAAAGCAAAGGTGAAGAACCACAGCTAGGTGGTGTACTTATGAAGACGGTGAAGACTTAGTTTTCATTGTTAATGTCATTCCCTCGAGACCTTTGTATTTCCAATTGTATAACTTGTACCAGTAAAAGTTGTAAAATCATTTCCGCTATTTCTTGGTATTTGGATATTGGACTCTAGGTTATGAGCTGTTTTTATTTATCTTCAATATCTAAAACAGGAAAAATATCTCTGATTATTTTATGATGGTACACTTGGGTATTTTTACTCGATAAAATTACCGGGGTGTTACAGAATATAACTCAAACAGTCTTATTTACAACAAGACTATATGGTTCTCAGACCATATACCATCAGCATCAATAGTATTCAATATCATACAAGAAAGCGGAAGAAAGATATACACTAAATACATAATGTTTTAGTATACAGACAACAAAAGGGAAATAAGCTTAAACATAAAGCTAGGCCATCAGCAACCAGTCTGAGCCCAACCTACTCGTGCCTCTTGGATTTCCGCAGTCCCTGTGTCTCTGTAAAACTACAACATTTAAACAGTGAGATACAATCTCAGTGAGTTCTACCGAGACCCCTACTAACTCTCTCGGTTCAATTAATAATCCTTTTTAAAATCAACACGACACCGACTGCAATAAAGTGCTAACCCCGGTGAACGTGAACAAACAAAGTGCGGCACCGACTGCAATAAAGTGCTAACCCCGGTGTATCGCACAGTACGACACCGACTGCAATAAAGTGCTAACCCCGGTATACGTACAACAAACAAAGTGCGGCACCGACTGCAATAAAGTGCTAACCCCGGTGTATCGCACAGTACGACACCGACTGCAATAAAGTGCTAACCCCGGTGTACGTACAACAAACTCATGACATAAAACCGACTGCAATCCAGTGCTAATCCCGGTGAACCCCCTTACCAATAGTACATTCTCCTATTGGCACGGAGCCTAGGGTGGGGGAGCATGACTGCCCCGCCTAGTATGTCGACAATGGGTCGTCACCCAACTCGATATATATAAACATATATCTACAATCATATGAACTCAAGGTTCATTACCTCAGACAATCAATTGAACACTTAGTTCATTTAAAATATACTTTACCACGTAGGACTCATAGTCCGCTTTGTTATCAATAAAACATATCCGCACACGTGTACTATTGTTCGGCTTTTCGAAACGATTTCAACTTCAAAAATAGTTCATTTTGTTACCAAGTGGCTTCAGTCTCAAGAGGGGGGGTGAATTGAGATTTAAAAACTTTTCAGATCTTTTGAAAATGTTTTTCCCCTTTTCAATGACTTAGATCAATTTTCGCGCAGGTTAAGTGGAAGCGAAGGAATTAGAGTATAAAGCAGTAAAGCGGTAAAACAGTAAAGCAGGAAAGCAGTAAAGCACGCAGAGATTTATCCTGGTTCGGTCACCTCCTAGTGACCTACGTCCAGTCCTCACACCCTTGTGAGATTTTCCACTAAAACAACAACAAGGCTTACAGGTGCCTTGGAAAACCTTTACAGACTTAGGCACTCTCCTCCTAGGATACCCCACCTATAGAGAGCCCTCAGATCTATTATAACAATAACAAGAGATACCCCACCCCTGTTACAATCAACTGCCCTAGAAAGATACCCCACTTCCTAGTACATGCAGCTACCCTAGAGAGATACCCCACTCCCTAGAACAAAACACAACAATTAAATAATAAACAATTGTAAATGCAGAAATACCTCTAGTGTAGGCAGATATTACAACTTGAAGAATACAACCCCAACTAACTCTTAGCAACAGATCAGCTCAGACAGACCAACGGTATGTGACGAGCAAAAATATAAGCGTGAAGAGTTTTCTCAAGAGTTTTTCTGATTCGTACAAATGGGTTGATGTGTGTTGTGTGTAAAATGAATCGTGAAGCACTGCCTATTTATAGGCTATGAGAAATTCATTTTTACGTTGAAAATAATGTAGGAATCGATTCTTTGTTAAAATGTATTTGATCTAGGAATCGATTTATTTAGGTAAGGAATCGATTTTATCTTTGTGTGTAAAATGTGGGAAATCGATTCTTGAGTGCCATGGAAAGCTAGGAATCGATTCTATACTTAGTGAAAATATGTAGGAATCGATTTTCAGCTTGCCTGAGACAAGTGGGAATCGATTCTCAGTTATGTGCAAAAGGTTGGGAATCGATTCTTCCCTTAAAAAATATTTGGCTCAGAAATCGATTTGTGTATTATAAAACATGGCCTGACAATCGATTTCTATCTTTTCTAATTTGCCTGAAAATCGATTTTGCTATTTGTTTATGCATGAAGAAAATCGATTTCTGTTATTTAAAAGGTGATAAGAATGTTTACGTAAATATGCATGCACCTTTAAAAAACTTTGTGAGTGTGTGAGACTCTGAGATACGAGCTGACCTTTGAAAGAGCTTACACTTTTTCCTAAGACACACCCAAACCCTAATGACTACCCTTATATTTAAGGACTACCCTTAAACTTGAAACTTCAGTTCTTGGCTTGCTTGTCTTGGATTGTGACTTTGACGTTTAGACACTTTTATTGACTTTGACCGTCAATCTTACCTTTGTCTTTTTCATCATCAAAACACATCCTGCAATATCAGGTTACCTGCAACACAAGGTATCCACATTCTCCCCCTTTTTGATGATGACAAAACATTAACTCATCTCAAGGTGGGAGGTTAGTTTCAAACAGATAATGATACTCCCCCTATCATGATGCTCCCCCTGTTTTATTGACTGTATGCAAGTAAATGCAAATGCATGCTGAATATTAAAACTTTATTCTAAGTATTAAAAACTCTATTCTTCTCCCCCTTTTTGTCATGATCAAAGAGGGCAACATGTAATAAAAAATGCGAATCTAACAGCATAGTCATTTAATTAGAAAAGAATAATCATTGCATTGAACCAATTTGGTAACGAACAAAAAGAGCTAATAGTCATAGGCTTATAATAGAAGGGTTATGCCAACAGGGCACAAAACATAAAAATAAAATGCTGATTCATAATTTTATCTAAAGATCTTGCATCCAATGCGAAAAGGAACTGTTTCGAGCCTCAAATTCTGTTAATCGATTGTTTAAGGCAGTAATCTCGTGACTGTGGGTCTCTCTGGAAAGGATGATTTCTTTTTTTAATTCTTCCATTCTTTCGTTCTGTTCTTCTTGAAAGATGTTGAGTGCATGCAAGAAGTGAGTGAGGGATGGGGCTGCAGCAGCAGCAGTTTGGTTTGGTTCTGTTTGACCATCCTCATGTATGGTGGAGTTTGTGTTTGGACCAGATGGCCTGTTTGGATCATATTCTTGGGATGATGCTATGCCTATGGAGGAGTGATGGCATGTATCTCCAAATTGGATGAATTGCATCTGGTTTAAGGTGGAGGTGTTTATCATGTGATAGGCTGCTTTCCCTTTTGTGATTTTCTCCCCTAAGAATGGAATGTTGAAGTGCTGGAGGAGTTTTGTAATGAGGACACAATATGGAAGAGGTTTGTCGCTTGTCTTTGTGTGACGAATCATGTGGCTTACGATCAGATGTGCCCAGTTTATGTTCTTCCGGTGTTTGATTCCCCAAAGTAAAATAACTTCATCATAGGTTACCTGAGCAATGTTTGAGGTTTTCGGAAGGATTGTTCGGGCTATGGTGTAGTGGAGAAGCCGATTTTGAGTTGTGAGTGATTTTGCTAGAATAGGCTTTTTACCAACTTCGGCCAGAGCATGACAGATAGATATGCAAGTATCTCCTAGGTCGAATTCGGGCCAAGATTCCGGAGGGTTCATATGGATCAATTTCTCACCATCACAAGGTAAGCTGGTGAGATTACTGAACTGAGCTAGGGTGAGGTGGATTTTGGTTCCTTTTAGTTCAGCTGATAGTGTTTCAGTTGTATCGTTGTAGCTAAGAGTGGTGTAGAAGGCTCTAACCATGTCAGGAGCGACTGAGCCTGTTTCAGTTGCAAAGTCTAGTAGTTTATGGAACTCTAGCCAGTCAATAAATTCAAATCCCTTTTGACTTTGAAACCAGCGTAAGTCTAGAGCATAAGTGGTTCCTAATCCTCTAAGAGAGAAGTTTTTGCAGTAGAGGTCAGCTTGTTCAGAACTGGTGAAATATCTGGAGTGGAAGGAGCTTTCACCATCATGTACCCTTTTCCTTTTGACACAGAGGTTCTTGGTTCTTGGAGGCATTGGGAATTTTTGGAGGGATGCGAATTTTGTTATGAGTTTGCTCTAAGAGAAGACGTGATCTTGGATGATTTTATGCGCCCTAAGTAGTTTGTTTGGATATGATAAGATAACATAGGAGGATTATGCGCTTTTCTTGTTGGAGAGGTTAAGAAAAAAAGCGCTAGTTTTCCTAAGTTTTAGGAAGGGATTGATTTGTTGGAGATTTTGTAAAGATCATAATCGATTGAAAGATTTTTTAGTGAAAGATTCTATATAATCGATTTTGAGCTAAAAAATTGGCTTTTGGAAGTGACTAGGAAATCGATTCATATCATGAAAAATGCCCAAAAAGAAAGCTCTATGAAACTTATAAAAAATAGTGTAAATTGTTTCTTTTGCAATGGTTTAAAAAAAAATAATTTTGACCGGCCGTTAAAAGACTCAACTAACTTTTAATCATGTATGCACATATTAGAGTCATGGGTTCTAGGATGATGGTTCCTTTATATGAGTAAAACATGGAAATGAAATTTCGTACTTGTATAGATCAATTTCAGGTTAAGAGATTGAATTAATAATTCTATATATAAAAAAAAAATGGACTAACCTTTCCTGAGGATTCTTTCCTCAGTTTCATTTTTGATGTAAGTCACATGACTGCTTGACCTGGGGTGGAGTGTTTTAAGATCTATTTCTTCCCAGTCACGAGCTTTTGTGATTCTGCTTTCAAGGTACCAATTTGTCCCCCATACCTTGAAGCATACCTGTAATGATTTAAACAAAGGTTCTAGGTACCCAAATTTCTTTGGGTCCTTGTGGGTTAGTGCTTAGTATGGTCCCTTTGGGAACCCATACTTTCTTCACATTTTGTCCTCCTCTTGTCCTGCAAACAGAAACTGTATGTCCATTTTTACCATAATAACTACAACTGATGCATGGTCTTGATCTATGATGCATATGCCTTTTAGTGTAGTTGTTTCTAGGATGTGTAGGATGTGCCTGTTGTAAGCTGGATAGTTTTCCTACTGTCCATTCTAGTTCATGGACTTTCTTTTCAAACTCAGTACATTTGTCACAGACATAATTTGCTTTAAGGTAGCCAAGGCTGTAGTTTTCCTTTCTAAGTTCTAACCTTTCTTTAGTTAATGCAATTACTTCATTTTGAAGGTGATTGATAACTTTCTTTGCTTTATCTAATGCCTTAGCTAATTTCATAGAATCATCATGTAATTCAGTGAAAGCTTCATATAAATCATCATATGCATTTTGTAAGGAGTCAGAGTCAGAAATTACCTCGTTTTCATTCTCGCTTTCATGATCAGCCATTAATGCAACTTGAGCTTCTTCATCTTCTGATTCATCTGATGAATCCATGCAGTTGTCTTCCCATGCGATGTAGGCTTTTCTTCCTTTGTTATTTTTGAATGCCTTCTTTTCAGATTTGGAGTCCTTTTTCTGTAGATTAGGACATTCCATTTTCATGTGCCCAGGTTTCCCGCATTCATAACAAGTAGGAGGACCGGATGTACTTTCTTTGCTGGAGAACCTTTTTGATTTGAAGTTCTTCTTTGGATAGTTGTTGCTTTTCATGAACCTTTTGAACTTTCGAACCATAAGGGCCATATTCTCTTCACTTTCATCAATTTCATCATCTGAGTTGTCACTATCATCAAATTGACTAGAACAAGATGCTTTTAGAGCCAAGCTTTTCTTTTTCTTATCTGTATTTTCATACTCAGCTAGACGAGTGAGTTCTAGTTCGTGCTCTTGAAGTTTACCAAACAGAGTAGCCAGAGTCATAGTAGCTAAATTTCTTGATTCAGCTATAGCAGTAACCTTGGGCTGCCATTCTCTATTCAGACATCTCAGAACTTTGTTGATTAGATCCTCTGCAGGAAATGACTTACCCAACAAGCTTAACTGATTCACAATGTGAGTGAACCTTTTCTGCATTTCTGGTATTGTTTCACCTGTATTCATTCTAAATAATTCGTACTCTCTGATAAGAGTATTTGTTCTTGCCCTTTTCACTTCATTTGTACCCTCATGAGTAACTTGGAGATTATCCCACATTTCTTGGGCAGATTTACAGTTTGAAACTCGAAAAAATTCATCAGGACTTAAAGCAGAAGTAATAATATTTTTGGCACGTAAATTATGTTGCACTTTTCTTTTCTCATCATCAGACCATTCATTTCTACTCCTAATAGTAAGAATACCATCTACTAAGTGTGTGGGGACATAGGGTCCTTTTTCCACAGCATCCCAAACATCTAAGTCTACCCCTTCAATAAAGATTCTCATTCTTTCTTTCCAATATGCGTAATCTTTCCCGTTGAATCCCGGAGGACGGGTAAGAGAAGCACCCTCTTGCGTAGACCAACCTGAAGCCATTTCTCTTGAAGCTGCTAGGCCCTTTATACAAGAGTCTAGCTTTGATACCACTTGTTACCAAGTGGCTTCAGTCTCAAGAGGGGGGGTGAATTGAGATTTAAAAACTTTTCAGATCTTTTGAAAATGTTTTTCCCCTTTTCAATGACTTAGATCAATTTTCGCGCAGGTTAAGTGGAAGCGAAGGAATTAGAGTATAAAGCAGTAAAGCGGTAAAACAGTAAAGCAGGAAAGCAGTAAAGCACGCAGAGATTTATCCTGGTTCGGTCACCTCCTAGTGACCTACGTCCAGTCCTCACACCCTTGTGAGATTTTCCACTAAAACAACAACAAGGCTTACAGGTGCCTTGGAAAACCTTTACAGACTTAGGCACTCTCCTCCTAGGATACCCCACCTATAGAGAGCCCTCAGATCTATTATAACAATAACAAGAGATACCCCACCCCTGTTACAATCAACTGCCCTAGAAAGATACCCCACTTCCTAGTACATGCAGCTACCCTAGAGAGATACCCCACTCCCTAGAACAAAACACAACAATTAAATAATAAACAATTGTAAATGCAGAAATACCTCTAGTGTAGGCAGATATTACAACTTGAAGAATACAACCCCAACTAACTCTTAGCAACAGATCAGCTCAGACAGACCAACGGTATGTGACGAGCAAAAATATAAGCGTGAAGAGTTTTCTCAAGAGTTTTTCTGATTCGTACAAATGGGTTGATGTGTGTTGTGTGTAAAATGAATCGTGAAGCACTGCCTATTTATAGGCTATGAGAAATTCATTTTTACGTTGAAAATAATGTAGGAATCGATTCTTTGTTAAAATGTATTTGATCTAGGAATCGATTTATTTAGGTAAGGAATCGATTTTATCTTTGTGTGTAAAATGTGGGAAATCGATTCTTGAGTGCCATGGAAAGCTAGGAATCGATTCTATACTTAGTGAAAATATGTAGGAATCGATTTTCAGCTTGCCTGAGACAAGTGGGAATCGATTCTCAGTTATGTGCAAAAGGTTGGGAATCGATTCTTCCCTTAAAAAATATTTGGCTCAGAAATCGATTTGTGTATTATAAAACATGGCCTGACAATCGATTTCTATCTTTTCTAATTTGCCTGAAAATCGATTTTGCTATTTGTTTATGCATGAAGAAAATCGATTTCTGTTATTTAAAAGGTGATAAGAATGTTTACGTAAATATGCATGCACCTATAAAAAACTTTGTGAGTGTGTGAGACTCTGAGATACGAGCTGACCTTTGAAAGAGCTTACACTTTTTCCTAAGACACACCCAAACCCTAATGACTACCCTTATATTTAAGGACTACCCTTAAACTTGAAACTTCAGTTCTTGGCTTGCTTGTCTTGGATTGTGACTTTGACGTTTAGACACTTTTATTGACTTTGACCGTCAATCTTACCTTTGTCTTTTTCATCATTGTTGCGCCCGAAAAAGTCCCCGAAGGAGAACCTTCCTCGTTCACAACTTTTTCTATGACAATGAAGCCGCCACCAATATTTATTAAGGAAGATATTAGGAAAACCTTTTTTGGAAAGCGATTGGTCTTTGAAAACTGAGAGTTTTGGGTTCGGGGGTCGGTTACGCGCGGGGAAGGTATTAGCACCTCACACGTCCTCTCTACTGAGAGGGAACCTTTAATTAAATGTGTGGTTTTAAATGTTGATTTGAAAAGCATCTAATTTGCCTCTTTATTTCTTATTGACAACGAATTAAAGAACTTAATAGATTTTTTTATTTTTGGGAGAGAAAGGGGAAAAAAAGGGTTCTTAGAAAAAAGTGCTTGACAGGACATGGCCTGCTCCTACGTATCTCCCGGTGCGATGGAGAAATCAAAGCTACGTAGTTCTTGTTTGTCTTGAAAAATGTTTTTGTTTTTTATCTTGTTTAATTTTGAAAATCAAGCTTTCATGGTGATCAATTGAGCAAGGGCTCCAAGTGATCACCACTAGCACTTCATTGTTAATAGTCATGCAAGCAAAGGCTTCGCGAGACTACTAACAAAGTTTTTGATTTAGTGAAAATCTTTAGGAAAATTAGGCATTCATGATGATCAATTGAGCAAAGGCTCCAAGTGATCACCACTAGTACCTCGTTGTTAATAATCATGCAAGCAAAGGCTTCACGGGACTATTAACAAAGTTTTTAATTTATGAGAAAAAATTTTGTTTTGAAGAGAATTAAATTAAATTGAAAACGAGGGAAAAAAAGGGGGGGTGAAATGGTAAAATGGTATGCAAGTGGCAGGAGGGCTGTATTATAAAATCTGGGGTGTAAACAGTGAGCCCAGCTTGTTTTTGTAAGCTGGGCTGCGTTTTTTTTTTTAAAACAGAAAAAAGGATGGGCCGTTTCGAAAAAAGGCAAAATCATGGGCTTCAGAAGAGGGTATGCGGAGTAAAACGCAGGGGTGCGAGTAGTATTGAGTTAAAATTGAAAAGACCAAAATGCCCCTGGATATCCACGCTATATAAGGAAATCTCAAAAACCCTAAACCTAATTTCTTCCCCTTCTTCCCCAGCTGCGCCGTTCCAAAACCCAATCTCTCTCTCAACCCTAATTTCTTTCCCCTATATTCACGGCGCCGCAGAGAGATTGAGGGAGAAATTTGCGGAGGGTGAGATTTGCGGTGGGCGACGGAGGGAGGACCATGGCCTCGTGGCCACGCCAGGCTAGCGACGGAGAGAGAACGAGAGAGAGCGAGATGATTTCGGAGAGAGAAAAAAAAGGGGGAAGAGGTAGGAGGAGAAGAACGACGCGGTGGAGGGAGGCCACGCGATGTTGACAGAGGGGGAGGCGAAGATGATGGAGCCGCGATGGTGGGTTCCAGGGCAACGATGGTGCTGGTGGTCACGGTGAGGCTCGCGACGGCAGAGTCACGACGCGGGGTGCTTCGCGAACGTGAGAGGAAGTCGCGTGACGGCAAGCGCACGACGGCAAGCGCACGATGGCGAGACCGATGATACTCACGATGGTGATGGGGACGGGTGTTGACAGCGGTGGTGCGACGACGGAGAGGGAGAAATGCTCACGGTGGTGATGGATATAGCGTCTGACAGAGGAGGGGGAGGAAACGGTGAGAGCTACGGGGAGATCCGCGACGGTTTACGGCCAACGACCACCGTCTACGGTGGTCGGTCTCTAAAGAGGTGAGTTTCGCTTTTTTTGTTTTTTACGGTTCTCTTCTCTTCTTTCTGATTCTGATTTCTAATGTTTGTTTTTTGTTTCTCTTGGGTGGTTCGTGCGGCCAATGGTGACGGGAGGGACGGCGGCGTGCCTTGCGGCGGTGCTGACTGCCGATGACGACGTGGCTGTGGAGGACGGCCACCGTAGACGGTGGTCGAAGCTAAAAGTGGTAACCTTCAGTTCTAATTCCTCCTTTTTTATTTCTCTGTTTGATTGTTTTTAATAACAAACTAATTTTGTTTGTTTTAAGCAAAACAGATTCTGGAACCCTACACTAATTCACCCTAATTTTGATTCACAATAAAAACCTAAACATGATCACGTTTGATTGGGGGCCTGCTACTGAAACAGAACTAAACAACAATGCTCTTTGCTCTTAACATTTTTAGATTTGAAACAGTAAGCAAGAAAACAGACACCTAACTAAAAATAGGATTTAACCAACCTGGTTTCCGGCTTCTGAAATTTGGTTTGATTGCTGTTGTTAATTAACCACTGCTACTGTTATCCTTGTTGTTTCTGCTCCTGCAACTTCTGTTTCTGAATTTTAGTGTCTGCGATTAGGATTTCAAATGTGAAAACCCTAATCTTTTGGCTGAATTCTGGTGTGTTTTCTGTCTGATTTTCTTGGTAATTTTCTGCCTGTGTGAATTGCTGTGTCAAGGCTTGCTTATATAGGTAGAAAAAATTAGGTTTTGCTGATCCCTCTCCATTTCTTTCCTTTTTCAGGTATTTGGACCTCTAGAGGAAACTTGCTCAGCAAGAACAGGCCCAAGGAAGCTGTTGTTGCTGCTGTTTTTTTATGTAATTTCGTTTTCTGATTTTTTTTTGTATTTTTATTATTATTTTCGGATCTGGCCATTTTGGCCCTTTTGATGTAATTTTTTTTTGTATTTTTTAATTTAATTTTTGGATTTTTGGATTATTGTAAATTGGTTTTTATTAATTCTGATTTTTTATTTTTTGGGATGCTTATAAGCTGCTGTTTGGACAGATTTTTGTTTTTGGTTGAAATGGATGTGAATGATTAAATTGGGCCAAGCCCAATCAAAACCAAACATAGGCCCAACTTAGAAAAATGGTTGAAATGAAGCCCAATTAGAACGAACGCTAAAATCAAGCCCAATCGCAAACGCTAAAATCGGGCTCGAATTGAACAAATGCTAAAACAAAGCCCAAATTCAACAAACGCTAAAATAAGGCCCAAATTCACAAGCGCAGGACCAAATAAGAAGAGTAGGCCCCAAGTAAGCTCGAAACTAACTTAGTAAAAAAAGGAAGTAAAAAGAAGCGGACAAAATTGGGGTATGACAGCTGCCCCTCTTTATTTGGATTTTGACAAGGAATACGAATTGGCCGAAACGTATTCCGAGGCAAAATGAAAATAAAGAATTCAGAAGTTATACCGATTTTGTCTACTTGGAGAAATCTAAGCTTTCTTTTCCTTTTCCTTCTCTTTTTTATTTATTATTTTTTTATTATTTTTCGCTTTATCTGGATTTTAACAAAGAATATGAATTGGCCGAAACATATTCCGAGGTAAAATGAAGATAAAGAGTAGACACTTTCGTGTAGATGCGAAAACCGTAAATGAACACTGACGTGTGGGCAAAAAGGTAAAACGGGCACTTGGCGTGCAGAAAGCGGTAAATGGGCACTTGGCGTGCAGAAAGCGGTAAATTGCCCAGGCTGCCTAAAACCTGTAATCCTTAAACGGACTCTTGACGAATCCGAGTTTGCACGTGGCTTTGAGGAGCACGCTTCCTGTTGGCCTTTTCGAGCGACCGGGGGGATCGTTATCAGCTCCGGAACTGATATACTGATCAATGCACGGCGTCCACTGTATCTTAGGCTGATACAACTATTCCGTTGAACCTCACATGGGGCTGCGGTCCATCGCGTTGCTCGTACACGACGTGAGACCTGGACAGAAGGGAGCGTTGAACTCTGACGAGAGCGGATTTGAACTCCAAACTGCAATGCACGCTTGAGCGCTGAACTGAAAAACATTTGAACTCCGAACTAAGGGAGCATTTTCCGGGAACTGAGGGCAAGGATTAACACCGAAGTATTTATCCGTCCTTGTACCTGCGAGTGATATGAACAAATGCAATGCAAATGCCATGATTGCTTTTTGATAGGATGAATGTGATGTGATGCAGGAGCTTCTTCTTGCTTGCATGAAATTATTTTCTGTCTATGTTTGATGAATGCAATGCATGAGTTTTATTCATTTTATTGCTCTTTTGCTCTCTCTTTTTTCCAATCCCTTTTTCTTTTTTCTTTTTTTTTCTTTTTGTTGCTCTTTTGCTCTTTTTGGCTTTTCTTTCACTGGTTCAACCAAATCGTAGAACTTGCGTCACGAGGCACGGTGATCGTCCATAATGGTGTGAGGGTCATGCTTCAGTCCCTTTTTTTTGTGAATTATTTTGACGCGCTCAGTGCTTTTGTCTGGCTTTTATGAATTTACCTGATTGAGAGATCATTTCTTTCCTCATGATTTTCAAAAGTTTCGCCATGAGTTTAATGCTCTGATTTATGCACGTTTTCATAATTCATTTATCATCTACCATAAAACATCATTTTAAAGCACAAATGAAAAGGAAGCAATGACAAAACAATAAGCAGACGAAGTGAAGAGTTTGGACTTTTATTCATATGGAAATCGAACGCGCAAAAGGTCGCGCCGACTGAAAAGAGTACATTGAAAACTTTGAAACTAAGAAAAAACAAGAAAAATGGACGCAACAGATCTTATGAGCGTTTTTCGTCTTTGGAGTGTTGATGCCAATCACCCATACCTATATCCTTGATCACCCTTTTATCCAAGCTTTTGGAGACGCTGCTTGCCTCTTTTACTTTTTTCAGTCCAACCTTTCTGACCCTAATTTTTGCCTGGACCGCTCTTTGCGAGTTTTCAGTCCACCGGGTCGCTCTTTTTTTGCCTAGGCCGCCCTTTCGGGTTTTCAACCTAGCGAGCTAATTCTTGCTTGGCTCATTTTTCTCTTTTTCCTTTTTATTTTTCTCAGGCGTAATATTTCTTGACTGAATCTGAATTGACTGGGTTTCTGAGTTCTTCACCATCCATGTTGGTGAGTATCAATGCTCCTCCAGAAAAGGCTTTCTTTACCACATATGGTCCATCATAGCTAGGAGTCCATTTCCCACGGGGGTCACTCTGGATAGGCAGAATCTTCTTGAGCACAAGGTCTCCCTCGCTGAATTCTCGGAGACGAACCTTCTTGTCGAAAGCTGTCTTCATCCTTTGTTGATACAACTGGCCATGACATAGGGCAGCAATTCTTTTCTCCTCAATGAGATTCAGCTGATCCAGACGAGCTTGGACCCATTCTGCTTCTTCCAACTTGGTTTCCATCAGTACCCGCAGAGAGGGTATCTCAACTTCAATGGGGAGGACTGCTTCCGATCCATACACCAAAGAGAAAGGGGTTGCCCCGGTTGAAGTACGCACTGAGGTACGATACCCATGCAAGGCGAAAGGAAGCATCTCGTGCCAATCTTTATAGGTTACTACCATCTTTTGCACAATCTTCTTGATATTCTTGTTGGCCGCTTCAACTGCCCCATTCATCTTGGGACGGTATGGAGAAGAATTATGATGTTGGATTTTGAAGTCCTCGCATAACTCTTTCATCATCTTACTGTTCAAGTTGCTGCCATTATCTGTGATAATCTTATCCGGAAGCCCATAGCGGCAAATCAAATCTTTCTTTACAAACTTAGCAACCACAGAGCTGGTAATGCTGGAATATGAAGCAGCTTCAACCCACTTGGTGAAGTAATCAATAGCGACCAGGATGAAGCGATGCCCATTTGATGCCTTAGGCTCGATAGGACCTATGACGTCCATGCCCCACATTGAGAATGGCCAAGAGGCGGTCAAGACATTTAGGGAGGCAGGTGGTACATGAATATGATCAGCGTAGATTTGACACTTGTGACATCTTCTTACGAAACTATAGCAATCTGATTCCATTTGCAACCAATAATAGCCAGCTCTTAATATTTTCCTTGCCATGGTATGCCCACTGGAATGAACCCCAAATGAGCCTTCATGGACTTCTCTCATGATTTTTGTCGCCTCTTCTTCTGTCACACACCTTAAAAGGACCATATCATAATTTCTCTTGTATAGAACTTCACCGCTCAAAAAGAAATTCCTTGACAATCTTCTGAGGGTTCTTTTGTCATTCTCTGACGCTCCAGGAGGGTATTCTCTGTTCAAGATGTACTGCTTGATGTCATAATACCAGGGCTTGTTATCAGACTCTTCCTCGATGATCATGCAATAGTGATGCGCTGGCAAATCTCGATGCTGAATCTCGATGTGAGTCAAGCTTTTGTCGCAGCTGATATTAAACATTGAAGACAAAGTGGCTAGTGCATCAGCCAACTGATTCTCATTGCGAGGAAAGTGCTGGAATGTGATTTCCTCAAAAGGCTCAACCAGCTTTAGAATGTAATCTCGGTAAGGGATCAACTTGGAGTCCTTGGTCTCCCAATCACCGTTCACTTGGTGGATTACTAGAGCTGAATCTCCATACACATCAAGTCTCTTAACTTTCCAATCAATGGCTGCCTGGATACCAAGAATGCATGCCTCGTACTCTGCGATATTATTAGTGAATGGGATGAAGCGATTATCAGGGGAAATCAGCACTGCCCCGGTTCCGTGCCCGTACATATTGGAGGCACCATCGAACACCATTCTCCATCTTTCATCTTCTGGGGATTTCCCTTCTTCAAACAAAGCCATGATATCTTCATCAGGAAAGTCATACTGCATAGGCTGATAATCTTCCACAGGCTGGTGCGCCAGGTACTCGGCCAGCGCACTACCTTTAATTGCTTTCTGAGTGACATATAGGAGATCATATTCTGATAACTGCATTTGCCAACGGGCAAGTCTCCCTGTAAGTGCGGGTTTCTCGAAGATATACTTGATAGGATCCATTTTAGATACCAACCAAGTAGTGTGACTCAGCATGTACTGCCTCAAACGATGAGCAGCCCAAGCTAAAGCACAACAAGTCTTTTCTAGCAGCGAATACCTTGTCTCACAGTCAATGAATTTCTTGCTCAAATAGTAAATGGCATGCTCTTTCTTCCCAAATTCATCATGTTGCCCTAACATGCAACCCATTGAGCTGTCTAGCACGGTTAGGTACAGGATCAGAGGTCTGTCGGGTACAGGAGGCATCAAAATAGGTGGATTCTGAAGGTATTTCTTGATCTTTTCAAATGCTTCTTGGCAATCCTCATTCCATTTGGTCTCTTGATTCTTGCACAAAAGTTTGAAGATTGGTTCACAAGTGGCAGTCAACTGGAATATGAACCTAGAGATGTAGTTCAGTCTTCCGAGAAAACCCCGAATCTCTTTTTCTGTTTTAGGGACTGGCATCTCAAGAATCGCACGCACCTTGTCTGGATCGACCTCTATCCCCTTTTGGCTGACGATGAAACCTAACAACTTTCCTGATCGCACGCCAAAGGTACACTTGGCAGGGTTTAATCTGAGCTTGAATTTTCGCAACCGCTCGAAGAGCTTTTGCAAGTTGACGATGTGTTCCTCATCAGTTTTAGACTTGGCGATCATATCATCCACGTAGACCTCTATTTCCTTGTGCATCATGTCATGAAACAACGTTACCATAGCCCTTTGATAAGTAGCACCGGCGTTCTTCAACCCGAATGGCATGACTCGGTAACAGAATGTTCCCCAAAGAGTTATGAAGGTCGTCTTCTCCATATCTTCAGGAGCCATCTTGATCTGGTTATACCCTGAATACCCATCCATGAAGGAGAACAGTGAATGTTGCGCTGTACTATCCACTAAGACATCAATATGGGGCAGGGGAAAATCATCTTTGGGACTAGCACGGTTCAGATCTCTGTAATCAACGCACATTCTAACTTTCCCGTCCTTTTTCGGAACTGGCACGATGTTGGCAACCCATTGCGGATACTTGGCTACCGCTAGGAATCCAGCGTCAAACTGCTTTTTCACTTCATCCCTGATCTTTAAGGACATTTCTGGCTTCATTCTTCTCAGTTTCTGCTTTACCGGAGGGCATCCCGGCTTGACTGGCAACTTATGCACCACTATGTCAGTATCTAAACCTGGCATATCCTGATAAGTCCATGCAAAGACATCAACATACTCATGTAGGAGTTCAATTAGTTTCTTGCGCTCGCCTTCCTTCATTGAAGTACCCACCTTTACTTCCTTCTTGCTGTCCTCTGTGCCTAGGTTAATTATCTCAACGGACTCCCCATGTGCCTGAATAACCTTTTCCTCTTGTTCAACCATTCTCATCAATTCTGGAGGAGTTTCCCAGTCATCCTCAACATCTTCCTCAGCTTGGTTAACGGGGTGATCAAAATTAACATATGAACCGTTGGCATCGTTATTCTCAAAGATATTCATTTTAGATCTGCATTTGCGGGAATAGAAAGAAATGAACAAGCAAAAATAGAAACACAAGAAGGAGACGCATGATAATAAAAGGCAAATTTATTTATTTGAGAATCCAAAACAACATTTTATTGATAGATGATATTTGAAGGAAAAAACATGCATGCCCTTATGAAATATCCTAAGGCCTTGGGCAGAGCCAAAGAATTTGCATTACAAAATCATTACTTTGGAATGAAAATAACAGGGAAATCAATGATCTTCCAATTATCAAGCTCTTCATCTGCAGCACTGCGACGCACCAAGTCCACGCCTTTGTCTTCCACAACTGGTTCTTCCTCAATGACGGCCACCTGATCGGGATTCAGCATACCCGCATTCCTAAAGCTCCGGGAGAGATCATAGATAGGAATCTTCTTCAAGCCTGGTTCCCTTCCCTGAAGCTTAGCTAGCCTCCTTTCTCGCTTTTCCTCAGCCATTCTCTTCTTATCAGCCTGAATGGGCCAATATCCTAACCCACGCCTATCCTTGTACTCTTGCAGCTGAACCGGCGTCAGAACTCCTTGCTCGTACTTTCCCAACCCTTTTCCGATCTGGTAACCATTTTGCAGCATGACTTTGGCTACCATGATAGCAGCGTCAGATATTTTTGGTACGGGCAACTGGGCCTCTTCCCCCACAAAAGCAGCATTTGCAATTTCTAGTGATTGAAAGGCAGATTCAAGTGATTCTTCTGCAGCCTCAATGTATTGAGAGGGATGGGGCTTGCTAACGATGAACTCTTCTTCTCCAAAAACGACTATCAGCTTGTCGTCGACTACAAACTTAAGCCTTTGGTGGAGGGATGAAGGAACAGCACCGGCAGCATGAATCCAGGGTCTCCCCAGGAGACAACTGTAGGATGATGCAATGTCCATGATCTGAAAATTCACATAAAATACTTCTGGCCCTATCTGCATCTGGAACTCCATTTCTCCCATAACCTCCTTCTTGGACCCGTCGAATGCCCTAACTAGTGTTGAGCTAGGCTTCATATATGAACAGTCTACATTTAATCTGCTCATGGTAGATTTGGGCATGACATTCAAAGAGGATCCATTGTCGATGAGGACCCTGGATAGTGTATACTCACCACATCTAACTGAAATGTGAAGTGCCTGATTATGCCCCTTTCCCTCAGGGGTGAGCTCATCATCGGTAAAAGTGATATAATTGGATGCAACAATATTCCCTACAATGCCACCGAGCTGGTCAGCAGTGATGTTCTGAGCTACATGAGCTTCATTCAATACTTTCATTAGGGCTGCACGGTGAACCTCAGAATTGAGCAGTAGGGACATGATAGAGATCTTTGCAGGGGTGTGGTGCAGCTGGTCCAACACTTTGTAATCACTCTGACGCATGATCTTCAGAAATTCAGTGGCTTCTTGTTCTGACACTTTCCTACTTTCCTTGGGTTCTTGCGCTTTGCCTTTGCGGATTCTTTCCTCCTCCTCCTTTGAGGGACCTTCTTTCAGGACTTCAGGGGCATAAACACGTCCGCTTCTAGTGACTCCGCTGCTTCCCGCAATGTTGGTGATATCCGGAACAACCTGAGGCGTCTGAATTGGAACTGACACCCCATAGCTCCATGGAACAGCATTGTTCTTTTGATGAGGAGCTGGGACAGGAATCACAATGGCCTTAGGTCTCTCCACGATCTGCTTTAGGCTATATGGGACCTCAATAGGTACCCGAACATTTCCATTCTTATCTGATTCGAAGGTCAGCACATCCTCCTCTTTCTCTTGCACACCTATTTGGATTACATGACGATCCAATAGGTCCTGCAACACTGTCCTGAAAGCCTCACATGTCCCATCACAATTAACATCAACACAGACTTCTCTCTGAGTACATCCTCTCTCAATGACCCCGAACTTGCATAGCTTTGCATGAATAACCTCTAAGGGTGTTTGGATACACTCCACAGTTCTGGTTAAGGATTGACTCCCCGTATCATGGATGGCATGGGTTGCATGTTTCTGATGACCAGGCAACGGATTAGTTGTGATACTCGGGTCTTCTTGTTTGAAGGATATCCCTTTGGCATCAATCAGATCTTGCACCACGATTTTGAATGCCTTGCAGTCCTCAACAGCGTGTCCTACTGCCCCTTCATGAAATGCACAGGTAACATTGGGATTGTAGCCTCGGAAGTAGGGTGGTTGAACTGGTCTCATGGGTCTGGTATTGATGAGTTTGTTTGTAGAAAGATAGTTGAAGAGGTCAGTATAGGACATGGGGATGGGATCAAAGGTGGTCTGTTTTTTGTCTGGGTAGCTTTTGTGGTAGTTATTTTGTGGTGGAAGGGTTGGTCGTGTTTGAGTGGGGACAGGGATGTTTTGTGGTTGATAAGGTGGGTTTATGGTGATGGCGTTGGTCTCTCCTTCTTTCCTTTTTGGAAATCCGGAAAATGGCTTTTTCTGGGTGGTTATACCTGTGGAGCCATGGGCGATCTTGCCGCTTCTCATTCCATTTTCTAGTCTTTCACCGATGATTACCATGTCTGAGAAATTGGAAGACACGCTACCAATCAACCGGTCGTAGTATAACGGCGGCAGGGTTTCCATGAACATGAAGACTAATTCTTTCTCTAACAAAGGGGGCGTTACTTGTGCAGCCAAAGCCCTCCACCGCTGGGCATATTCTTTGAATGACTCATTATCTCTTTTTGCTAGATTCTGCAACTGTGTTCTGTCTGGCGCCATATCCGTATTGTACTGGTACTGTCTGAGGAAAGCATCAGCCAAGTCCTTCCAACAATGGATATGAGACGGTTCTAGCTGCATGTACCAGTTGAGAGAAGCTCCCGCAAGGCTCTCTTGGAAATAATGGATCAACAACTTGTCATCGTGAGAATGTGCAGCCATTTTTCTACAGTACATGGTCAGATGGCTTTTAGGGCAAGTCACGCCTCGGTACTTGTCAAAGTCGGGCACTTTGAATTTGGGAGGTAAAACCACACCAGGGATGAGACACAGATCACGAGCTTCTCTTGCTCTAGAGCCCGACCCTTCAATCATCCTTAAGCGTTCTTCTAACATATGATACCTGTCTCTAACTTGAGGAGCTTCAGCAGGATAGTTCTGAGGAAAACCATTCACACCGTAGTGAGGATTATTCATCGACACTACGGTTGGGTTCACGTGTGGGTCACGTGAGTGAGTGATATTCCCAGGAATTGGTCCCGGAATTGGGGGATAGACCGTTACTGGTGAATGAAAGTCGAACGGAGTTCCCGGCGGAATAGGAATCTGAATTTGGCCCTGAGGCGCTCCCGTTCCTCCACTGTTTGTGGCTGAGATGGGTCCGACTTGTTCTGCAACACTAAGGGGATTACCTCCTGCATTAGCCTCGGCTCCCGGAGGTGTGTATCCGGATGGGAGTCCCCAAGGCATCCCATGCGTAACTGGTTGGCCCTGGTTATGGGTTCCTGAAGTATGAGCAAAGGTGCTAGTCTCGAGACTTGGAGGGGGAAGAGTGACGGCAACTCCAGTAGTGACGGCGAGATTTTCAGCGGTAGTTCCGTTCCTTAAAGCTTGTAGTATGCTCATCATTTCCGTCATCTGTGCTTCCATTGCCCCTATTTTCGTTCTCAACTCCCGATTTTCTTGAGCCAATTGCTCTGTATTGGGAACCTCAGCAGAGGTGTTACCATGGTCTGGTTCCCCACTTCCTAAATCTTCAATGACAGGACCGCCCTGGTCATTCTGGTTAGTTGCCATGAGCCTTGCTTGTAGACGAGTCAGGTATCGATGTTGGCGAACCAGCTTGCCTTTTTCTATTGAGGGAATACACTTTATGAGCACGAGAATTTAAATAAACGAATGCAGATGTAATGCAATATGCATGATTTTATGTTTGTTTGGGTGCCGGGAATCGCGGTGTAATTCGTCTTGTCATAGGCGTGTAGGTCTAAAAATCATTTTATTTTTATATTTTATTTTTGCTATTATTTTTTGCAACGAAGTTGGAAACAATAGGCGAAACGAACACACTTTATTCAAAAGGAAATAATACTTCAAACTCGAGGGAAAAGCAAAGTACAATATTCTGGGGACAAAGTACAATATCCAAAGAAAATTACAACTTCTAGAGAAAATTACAATTTCCTAAGAATTATTGCAATGACCTAAAGTGGACTTCAGAGGCATATAGCCTTCAATTTCTCCTTCCTCTTTCTCTTCTTGCTTTCGGCTGCCCCCTTGGCTTTCTCCATGAGTTCTTCAGTCAGGATCTTGCAATACTCGACAAACTCACGCACCTTGGCCGGAGTGTTGCAAGGGTTCATTTCTGCTTCAGCTCTTCTTAGCTTCTTGGGAACAACTCTCACAGCTTGATTAGCTAGCCCTGCTAGCTTTGAAAATTTGCTGCTCCAAAACCGAATCTCATCCCTTAGCTCCTTGATGACTTCTTGGTCTTCTATTTTGCCAATTAATGCCATGAAGCGTTCCTCCCAGTACCGGCTTTTTGCTTGCACTTGCTCATAAGATTCCCTTAGGTATTGGAAGTTCCTCTTCAATTCATCCGACCTTCCTTATTCAAACTCCAAAGCTTGTTGATATTCTTTCAAGATCCCTATGATAGACTCTCTATCTTGCCTGATGTTTTCCACTTGGTTCTCCATTTCAAACTTCATCCTTTGGAATCCTTCTTTTGACTTAGCTAGCGCCTCTCTAACCATTTTCTCATCCCTCTTTGACTTGGTATATGATTTCTTCCATTCCCTTGCTTCCGCCACAGCCTCATTCATCTTTGAGACGCACCTCTTTACTTCTTCTTTAGCTCCCTCCAAATGTTTCTGAATTCCCCTCTTGCTCTCTTCTCCTATTTCGAGCTTCCTATTGGTTGCTTTAATAGCGGCAGCTTGAAGAGCATTTTCATCTTCTAGCTTCCGCTTGTCTTGCATCACCTTTCCTAATCTGTTTTGCAAAGCCCTTTTCTCTTCTTCCGCTTTCGATAAGGCCAGCTTAACCTCTTCTAGTTCTTCAATTAGGGGAACATGGGGTTCTGGTATTTTCTCTTCAAGTGGTGGCATTCCTTGGTTGGATGATCGAGTTTCTTTAATCCTCTTTTCTAGCCATTGAGTGAAGGAGATAGCAGTGGTCCTTTTAGATAACTCGCCCTTGTTTTTCCGCACCACGGTTTCCCAAGCTTGCAAGACTCGCCGAAGTAAGTCCTCGTCTTTAGGGATCCCCTCATGGAGGTAAAAACGGAACAACATAGCTTCGGAGGGTGAGTCCCGCATAGGGTACCCGAGTTGTCTCAAGGTCAAAGACGGGTTATAATTGATGCATCCCTGTGTTCCCATGAGAGGAACGTTCTGGAAACTGCCACATTGGAATATCACTGAGGGTCTATCTTCCCAAAACTTGTGCAAGTACCACCGAATTTGAAGAGCATCAAGGTTCTTGAGAGTATCCTTCCACTCTTGAGGGCTCATAGTCTTCGGATTGCAACCCAAGGCGTAGGAAAGCAGGTCCCCAACTTCATTTTTATTAATGCACACATGACTGATCAACCAAGCGTATAGCACAGGGAAGGAACAACACATCTTATCCTTTCGGAACTCATGATGGCGGGTGAAGGCGCGATAGGTCTCGGCGAGAATAGCGGGAACCGGGTTGATGAGACTTTTTGCACTCTTGAAGGCTATGAACACACCAACAGCGGTTTCATCTATATGTTTCTCAATCTGAGGGAAAAGGACAATGCCGAAGATGGTAAAAGCTAGTACTTGCTTGAAAGAAACCCAATCATTTGATGCTACATAGCTAGTCATCAGACCTTCAAAGTACTCCTGAGGAAACCCAAATATCTGGTTACGCTTAACTTTGTGGGACCGCACTTCTTCTACACTGATTTGTAACAAGGAAGCAAACTTCTCATCTGAATAATACTGCCTCTGATACTGGTAAGGTCTAGCCTCCGAGCGATTAAAACCCAGAATCTTCTCATACTCCTCTAGGGTAGGTGCCATTTGGAAGTTCTTGAAAAGGAAACATCTAATCTCAGAGTCGTAGAACCAACATAGGGCAGCGATGGCGCTCTCCTGTACTTCTAACTGTAATAACTTGCGGATGTTCCCATAAGTCTTGTCGAAGGACCGAAGCTCAATAGGACCTAATAGGGAAGCATACTCCTTCAACCTAGTTACATCAATCTTCTTTACAATGGGGAACCTCGAATTGAACGCGGTTTTGCCTTTGGATTCCATGTTGCTTCTTACACACCTATGACAAGGTTCGATGTTATGTTGCGATTTCCGGCAAACAAACTTTAATGCATGAAGAATGCAAATGATGAGAGTTTTTTGTTTCAAACTTTTATTAGATGCAAATGCAATGGTGCGAAATGATGTGAATGCGAAATGATGTGGATGCGAAATGATGTGTCATAAAAAGAGGGTAAGAAACTAGGGATATTATTTTCTACGATTTTTTGAAATAGATTTTAAGAAAAAGGAATGCCTAAGCTAATGCAACAAACAAAAGCGTGCCCCCGTGTCCTACAAAGGGTGGGAATCCTAGGGTCTAAAGTCGACGAAAGGGGTAATCCTCCCATGTAGGTTCTAATCACTTCCTTACAATGGCAACCAAGAGCTAAATTCTCTCTCATGATGGCACCCACAATCGTAGAAAGCTACCGAGTGTGAGGTATCATGACAAAGCGCGCTCTTGGGCGGAACTTTCATGAGAGCCATACAGACAAAGGTCTACGAATGGCAGTCACTAATCGTTCCCTCTCTCCTAGGTTTTTGTTCAGACCTTGGGTTTTAGGCCCCGCTCAATGCTCACAAGTATAGGGTGTGAAGTGTGTGTTGAGGGCGCAACACCTAGAAATAACTACCCTTCCCCACCTGCAAGAGAAAACACAACAGTCCAGACAAAAGCAAGCGATAACATGTTGTCTACCCTAGGGTTTAATATCATCAAATACAACTAATCTTGGGTGCCAACCGCATTGCACTACTTACCTTAGGAAAGGGAGCAAAGAAGAAGGGGACATGATAAGAAAGGGGAAGAAATGCATGAGGGAACTAAGCAAAGAAGTAACTATCTATTCAAATCAATCATATAAACCACACACTTAATTAATTAGGCTTGACCTATTTTAAAAAAAATTTTTTTTTTTTTTTAATCCCCAGTGGAGTCGCCAGCTGTTGCGCCCGAAAAAGTCCCCGAAGGAGAACCTTCCTCGTTCACAACTTTTTCTATGACAATGAAGCCGCCACCAATATTTATTAAGGAAGATATTAGGAAAACCTTTTTTGGAAAGCGATTGGTCTTTGAAAACTGAGAGTTTTGGGTTCGGGGGTCGGTTACGCGCGGGGAAGGTATTAGCACCTCACACGTCCTCTCTACTGAGAGGGAACCTTTAATTAAATGTGTGGTTTTAAATGTTGATTTGAAAAGCATCTAATTTGCCTCTTTATTTCTTATTGACAACGAATTAAAGAACTTAATAGATTTTTTTATTTTTGGGAGAGAAAGGGGAAAAAAAGGGTTCTTAGAAAAAAGTGCTTGACAGGACATGGCCTGCTCCTACGTATCTCCCGGTGCGATGGAGAAATCAAAGCTACGTAGTTCTTGTTTGTCTTGAAAAATGTTTTTGTTTTTTATCTTGTTTAATTTTGAAAATCAAGCTTTCATGGTGATCAATTGAGCAAGGGCTCCAAGTGATCACCACTAGCACTTCATTGTTAATAGTCATGCAAGCAAAGGCTTCGCGAGACTACTAACAAAGTTTTTGATTTAGTGAAAATCTTTAGGAAAATTAGGCATTCATGATGATCAATTGAGCAAAGGCTCCAAGTGATCACCACTAGTACCTCGTTGTTAATAATCATGCAAGCAAAGGCTTCACGGGACTATTAACAAAGTTTTTAATTTATGAGAAAAAATTTTGTTTTGAAGAGAATTAAATTAAATTGAAAACGAGGGAAAAAAAGGGGGGGTGAAATGGTAAAATGGTATGCAAGTGGCAGGAGGGCTGTATTATAAAATCTGGGGTGTAAACAGTGAGCCCAGCTTGTTTTTGTAAGCTGGGCTGCGTTTTTTTTTTAAAACAGAAAAAAGGATGGGCCGTTTCGAAAAAAGGCAAAATCATGGGCTTCAGAAGAGGGTATGCGGAGTAAAACGCAGGGGTGCGAGTAGTATTGAGTTAAAATTGAAAAGACCAAAATGCCCCTGGATATCCACGCTATATAAGGAAATCTCAAAAACCCTAAACCTAATTTCTTCCCCTTCTTCCCCAGCTGCGCCGTTCCAAAACCCAATCTCTCTCTCAACCCTAATTTCTTTCCCCTATATTCACGGCGCCGCAGAGAGATTGAGGGAGAAATTTGCGGAGGGTGAGATTTGCGGTGGGCGACGGAGGGAGGACCATGGCCTCGTGGCCACGCCAGGCTAGCGACGGAGAGAGAACGAGAGAGAGCGAGATGATTTCGGAGAGAGAAAAAAAAGGGGGAAGAGGTAGGAGGAGAAGAACGATGCGGTGGAGGGAGGCCACGCGATGTTGACAGAGGGGGAGGCGAAGATGATGGAGCCGCGATGGTGGGTTCCAGGGCAATGATGGTGCTGGTGGTCACGGTGAGGCTCGCGACGGCAGAGTCACGACGCGGGGTGCTTCGCGAACGTGAGAGGAAGTCGCGTGACGGCAAGCGCACGACGGCAAGCGCACGATGGCGAGACCGATGATACTCACGATGGTGATGGGGACGGGTGTTGACAGCGGTGGTGCGACGACGGAGAGGGAGAAATGCTCACGGTGGTGATGGATATAGCGTCTGACAGAGGAGGGGGAGGAAACGGTGAGAGCTACGGGGAGATCCGCGACGGTTTACGGCCAACGACCACCGTCTACGGTGGTCGGTCTCTAAAGAGGTGAGTTTCGCTTTTTTTGTTTTTTACGGTTCTCTTCTCTTCTTTCTGATTCTGATTTCTAATGTTTGTTTTTTGTTTCTCTTGGGTGGTTCGTGCGGCCAATGGTGACGGGAGGGACGGCGGCGTGCCTTGCGGCGGTGCTGACTGCCGATGACGACGTGGCTGTGGAGGACGGCCACCGTAGACGGTGGTCGAAGCTAAAAGTGGTAACCTTCAGTTCTAATTCCTCCTTTTTTATTTCTCTGTTTGATTGTTTTTAATAACAAACTAATTTTGTTTGTTTTAAGCAAAACAGATTCTGGAACCCTACACTAATTCACCCTAATTTTGATTCACAATAAAAACCTAAACATGATCACGTTTGATTGGGGGCCTGCTACTGAAACAGAACTAAACAACAATGCTCTTTGCTCTTAACATTTTTAGATTTGAAACAGTAAGCAAGAAAATAGACACCTAACTAAAAATAGGATTTAACCAACCTGGTTTCCGGCTTCTGAAATTTGGTTTGATTGCTGTTGTTAATTAACCACTGCTACTGTTATCCTTGTTGTTTCTGCTCCTGCAACTTCTGTTTCTGAATTTTAGTGTCTGCGATTAGGATTTCAAATGTGAAAACCCTAATCTTTTGGCTGAATTCTGGTGTGTTTTCTGTCTGATTTTCTTGGTAATTTTCTGCCTGTGTGAATTGCTGTGTCAAGGCTTGCTTATATAGGTAGAAAAAATTAGGTTTTGCTGATCCCTCTCCATTTCTTTCCTTTTTCAGGTATTTGGACCTCTAGAGGAAACTTGCTCAGCAAGAACAGGCCCAAGGAAGCTGTTGTTGCTGCTGTTTTTTTATGTAATTTCGTTTTCTGATTTTTTTTTTTGTATTTTTATTATTATTTTCGGATCTGGCCATTTTGGCCCTTTTGATGTAATTTTTTTTTGTATTTTTTAATTTAATTTTTGGATTTTTGGATTATTGTAAATTGGTTTTTATTAATTCTGATTTTTTATTTTTTGGGATGCTTATAAGCTGCTGTTTGGACAGATTTTTGTTTTTGGTTGAAATGGATGTGAATGATTAAATTGGGCCAAGCCCAATCAAAACCAAACATAGGCCCAACTTAGAAAAATGGTTGAAATGAAGCCCAATTAGAACGAACGCTAAAATCAAGCCCAATCGCAAACGCTAAAATCGGGCTCGAATTGAACAAATGCTAAAACAAAGCCCAAATTCAACAAACGCTAAAATAAGGCCCAAATTCACAAGCGCAGGACCAAATAAGAAGAGTAGGCCCCAAGTAAGCTCGAAACTAACTTAGTAAAAAAAGGAAGTAAAAAGAAGCGGACAAAATTGGGGTATGACAATCATCAAAACACATCCTGCAATATCAGGTTACCTGCAACACAAGGTATCCACACATTTTACCTTTTTAAATTGTATATTTAGTTAGGCCTCGGAATAAGCTTTCAAACGCATCTTAGAACACCTCAATCGGGTTCCCGGATCAAAAGTTATTGCGAAAACAAAATCAGCGAAAAACAGTTGAAAATCTGCCAACCGTCGCGACGCGAACTGCTTCCGTCGCAACGCGAAAAGCGTCAGAAACATTTGCGTTGCAAAAACACACTTGGTCGCGACGCGATGCCCTGCGGGTCGCGACGCGATGGAGACCTGTCTAGTGCAGATTTTGCTATTTTCGCGATATCCGATATTCCGCTCAATTCCGATTCTAAAATAGTTCAAAAACCAACAAAACAGACCCAATCAACATCACACAATCAATCAAAAACTCAATCGAAACGAATTTTATCAAAAACGACATATTTTCCAATTAACGGTTTTTAAGTCAAAATCTTTCGAAATCAAATCACCAAAAATTCCATTTCAACACGACACAACTCGAGACTCGCTCCGATCGATTCCTAACCCGAAACAGACAATATCAAGTAATATTCCAGACCAGCGAAAGCGATAAAACGATCAATCAATTAATTCGAAAAACAAAATTCCTAAACGTGAGTAGAACTCACCCTTGACGCGTGATCCACGATCGAGCCGAAATCACCGAGTAACCACACGAACGTTCCCCGCATAAACTTTCTGTTCCGACGACGTTCAAATCCGCTTCCAAAGCTTTCCACTCGATCACGAAACCTCTTTTTGACCGAAATACCGAATTCCTCGAAATCCTCCATGGACACTATTCATCATCCCTAACCTCCAAAACTACTATTCATCCATAACCCCAAATCTTTGATTTTCAACCCCAAATCACCCATCTAGCTTCCAATCTTTCAATCGAACATCCTTCACCGATCCATCGTCCTTGGGTTCGCGGAAAACACAATCCTAAGCTATCCTTGAGGAGAGTGAGTTGATCATGAAGATTTTGGTACCAAAACGAAGAGGAAGTAACGCTGAACGCTTTTCGTGTTGGAAGGAAGTCGTTTTGATGAGCCGAATCCCCACCTTTTTCCTCTTCTTCCTCCTCAGCATTCTTTCTCTTCTCCCTTCTTTTCTCTCCTTTCCCTCTCTGTCTCTCGCGTCCAATTCTTTCTTTCTTTTCTTTCTTAATTCTTTTTCTTTCCTCTCACAGGCACACACATATACATATATATATATATATATATATATATATATTTATTTATTTAATATATAGGTGGTAATGTGGTCCAATTACCATATTGATCTAAATCTCTTATTTCGATTCCAAAACTTCATTGACCCGTATTATCCGGTTAACGATCCGATGACAACCAATAAATAATTTTAGCACTCAATAAATTTACCAGTCAAGTACTAAATTAATTTAATTGGGTTAACATCCAAATAATTCGGCTAATTATTTTGAGGATGTTACAGAAAAAGAATTAACAATTCATACTATCTCACTATTGCACAAACCACATATGGCTACTTATGCAGAATTAAATGACAGTGACTTTCATGGTCTATTTGCTAAAAATGTTTAATTTGAAAAAGCTGCTGATGCTTTTGTAAGGTGATATTCCAAAGCTAGTAGCAGCTTCCTATATTTTTTGCTCACTAAGGAACACTGAATTTAACATATTACACTTGAATGCAAACAAGGATCACCAACAAAGAGATGCTCACCTCTCAGAACCAACAAAGCGCTTAAGATAGCCTACCAAATACAAAAGTAAACTTTATGCACCAATTAGTAAACTTTATATTAGTAAGTGATATCCACACAAAAAGAAAAACAGAGAATAAAACTTAATTGTTCTCTTCTTTTTTGTTCTATTTTTGAAATACGTGAAAGTTTTACCTGATCAAGAGCACACGCAGAGAGATCTAGTACAAGACCTTGATGTACAAGTTGCTTCGATAGTCCGTCATAGAATTGGTTCAGAGAGTTTCTTGGATACTTTGGAAATAAATTCAATCAAATCAAGGATCCTTATGGGAGCCAATTGGTTCAGAGAGTTGCTCCGATACAATCTACAATATTGTAAGGAGAGAATCAGCTCAATGTCCTCAACCAATCAAATGCCACAGAAATCACCCAAAACTTGATAACTCATTTACGACAAAACTTTGATTAGGAAATGAACATAGTAATGAATTGACAGAAGGGTCTTGGGTGCAAAAAATTGGAAAAGGGTTCATATTGCTGATTTTATTCTTCTTTCAAAATCCATTACGTTGTCAAGAAGATTATAAAGTTTTTCTTTCAACTCATAGGTATGCATTTTCTGTATTGACTATATCACTCTAACATTTACTCCCATTTATTTTTTAGCTAAAGGAATGAAGGATATGACTTTTTTCAAGGACGTCAACAAAATATCCTACGCACATTTTCATGTTTGACCAAAGAACTTTTACAGAATCTATATCCTTTTATCTTCAATCAAAGGTTAATAAGCTTCACAGAAGAAGTTTATTACAATAGTTAGTCTTATTATTAGTTAGAATTTATCATGTTGACAAAAAACTTTTAAATAATAAACCACGAAACCTCACTTTGGTAATATCACTTCTGATGTATTTGGAAGTTATCACATATCAGCAATTCAGCATATAAAGATGATATTGCAATTTATGTCTGTCAAGTGTGTCCTCAAAGCATGATTGGGAAGAAGCAAACAAAAAACCCAATTATGGGAAGAAGATCATTAGAGATAGGATTGAAACAAGGGAGATGGTAATCAAAATATGTAGCCACATAATATTTATGCATACGAGAGAAAAGAGTTGCAATTAGTAACTATAACAACGAAAGCTTTTACAATTTGAAAAGTTAAGCTTCCATATAACAAATCAAGGATCCTTTGGAAACAAATAAAATCAAATCAAGGATCCAAAACATGGACACTGAAAATGCTTCATAAAATAATGGGTTTACTTTTACTTCAAGACTATAGTGAGACATAAATTATTAGAATAGCATTTGGTCCTGAAACTCTTGTTCACACAGTTATTTTCAAAGAAAGAAAGGAATTGGGTTTACCTTCAAATTTAACCTCCTCCATCACCTTCCCCTTTCCTTTCAATCAATCTAGTAAAAACCCTTTAAACGCTTTATAAACTTGGGTAAAAACCCTTTGTGACTACAGCATAGGAACAAATCATTGAGCCACTAGACATGAGAAAAGAAGATTCCACATGAGAAAAGTGCAGAATAATAGACGAACCCAGAAGTATTGTCTCCACTGTTAACAGTTCAAACACAGAAACCCAGCAAACAAATAAGTACAGAACTTACGGATTCAGAATAGAGCAGATTCACAAACGAAATCAAGGGGCTTTCATTTAATACCTGTTGTCATACCCCAATTTTGTCCGGCTTAGGTCAAAACCCTAATTTTCCACAAAATAAATAAATTGAGGAGTGTGGAGCATTATGCATTGCATTTTTGAGTCCTAAAAGTCATTCCAGAGCTTTTAAAATCATTTTTAGAGTTGAAATACACTTCTTGGATAAATTAGGGTTTTTAGGGTCAAAAAGGGCATTTTGGTCATTTCACAACAAAAACGGTTTTTCATCACAAATCACTGGGTAATCATCAGGGGAATTATTTGAGGAAGAATGTGCTTAATTAGATTTTATTTTTCTATTTTATGCGCATGGATGTTATTCATTTGCATAAAAGCTCAAATTTAAAGGAAAGGGTAAAATGGGAATTTCCTTCAAGGGGAGGTATCAAATCAATTTTGGGAATGGTGATATCATAGAATTTTGGGCCCAATGATTGATTTCCTAAGACATGGCCCAAAATGTTAAGATTTATGGAATTATCATGAAAAGAATAATCAAAAATGGTAAAATAAGGAAGTGTCCTCATATAAGACAAAATGTACTATCTTTTGGCAAGCTTGCAAAACACTTGGGCACCAAGGCCTCTTTGGATCCGAATTTTCCAGCTATTTTTCACCTCATTTTGTGTTTATTCATGCCCTTGATCCATGTGGGTTGTATTCCTAGCCTTTGATTAAAATTCTAGATCAAATCCTAGGCTACAACTTTGTGTACAAAACCCTAATTGCCCTTGACAATTTTTGTGCAACAAAAACTCCTAATTTTCGTGTATGATCAGCCATTCCTCACTCATTTGTGTTTTCTCCTTGTCCCTAATCCATGTGCATTGCAATCTTGACCTTTGATTCAAATTCTATCTCAAATCTCAATGGTTCGCAAAAGCACAATGTCCTATATACCCTTAATTTTGCACCTCATATAAAACCCAAAATAAGAGACCATAGGGAGGAGGACACTCTCATTTTTACCCTAGCACACAACTCTCTCCTCTCCTTCCCTCTCCTTGGCCGAACACCCCCTCTCCTCCTCCTCCCTCCATCTTTTTGTTTTCCTTCACCCAAACACTACCATTTCACCAAAAAATCCATTCCTCCTTCACATACTTCCTCCAATTTCTCACCCCAAAATTCAAGCATCATCATCTAGTGGTTTGGATCATCAAATTTGCGTGAGGTTCTTCTTGGGTTCCTTGAAGATTTGTTGATTTTCTCTAGTTTCTTTCTTCAATCTTACTTCCTAGCTTGGAGTTGAGGTATATTCCTAAAACCCTTGCATCATCTTCAAAATTTTAGCATCCAAAATGTAGATCATAGGTTAATTTCGCATAATCATCATCATCTTTGCCTTTTATTGTTTAAAGTTGAATCGATTGTTGTTGTTGAATGAGAGGTGTGTTTCAAGCATTTTGACAAACAATTAGGGAGGTTTGGGTGTTTGAAATGCATCTCTCACTTGGAATAAATGGTGTGCTTGTGCATATTTCTTGTTTGCTTGCATGTTCATGAATAAAATTGTTGCTTATGGCTATTTTCATTTCGCATGTTAGGAAGAAATTAGGGTTTATATGATTTTGTTGCACTTCCTTGCTTAATCATGTGAATCCTTGCAAAAATGGATCTATGTTGCTTTGTGTTAATTTTTGTGTTCTTTTTATTAAATAAAATGTGGACCTATGTTTCCTTTGGTTCGCATACTCATGATTAAAAATATTTTCAAGTTGATTTTGTTGTTGTTCTTTGCTTGATGATGTTTAACCTTGTTGTTAGTATTTCATTTTAGTGTTAAAGGTTATTTTTGTTGTTGGTTGATGATCTAGCAATATGATTCCCACTAGTGCCTAGTGCACCTTGATCTAAGTGTTGAAGATTGCTAGAAAGGACTCAATTTAGTTTATGTGTTCACTTATCCTTGTGTCTTAGTTTGCTTATTGTAAATTGTTGATGATAGGCAAGTTGATTCTCACTGGTGCCTAGTGCACTTTTCTCAAAGTGAGAGGATTGCTCTATGTGATTCAACTTAGTTGTGTGTTTATTTAATCTTTGTATTTTAATTTGCTTATTATTAGTGGTTGATGATAGGCAAGTTGATTCTCACTTGTGCCTAGCTAGGGCACTTTGATTCAAGTGAGAAGATTGCTCTATGTGATTCAACTTGGTTTTAATGTTCACTTACTTGTTCTTATACTCTAGTTTGATCATTGTTTATTGTTGATGATAAATCACATGACTCCTACTTATGCCTAGTGCATCATGTTCTAAGTGGTGAAGATGGTTTTAGATGATTCAATCTTCCCCCTTTAATTTCTTAATGAATAAAAGATGAGATAGTTAGGTTTATGGTTTAGGGTTCGTGGGGTCTTGCAAGGGATAGGTTACCCAAAACCTTGATGCTCCCTCCTCTTTGATGGTGTTATTAGCCTTTGGGCACTTGTTCATATTGTTGATTGCAAAGGATAGGCTTACCCTAGTCTTGATGCCATTCCTTTTGTTCATGTTATTGAGAAATCATTGCTCACATGTTCATTAGTTTAACTAAGATCATTCTATGTCTATAATCAATAGTGTTCTCTTGTTCATGATGCCATTTAAATGTCTTGATTTAATTGTATGCCATTCCCTCAACTTGTATGACCTCCTAATGAAGACGTAAGCCTACTTGCTTGTTGTAGCATAGAGTCATTAGGGTAAATACACTCCTTCCTACACACACACGCATTTGTTTTGAGAAATTCACCTTGCATCTTTGACAATTGAATCTTTGATTGTGTTGGCATGTTTAGTCTTAGTTGATGTTTGACATATGCATGATTACTTGATTATTGAATGTGTTTGAATTTTGTAACCAATCATTGATAATAACTTCACCCTTTTCCCAAAAATCTTTCAAACTCTTTTCTAACTAATGCAAGTTATTAGTGACTATCACTCAAAGCCTTGGCTTGTTTGATTGTCATGAACGCCATCAAGAGTTATTAGTAATGATCACTCAAAGCCTTTGCTTGCTTGATCATTATGAAAGCTCTTCCCCTTTCCAAACCCGTTCAAAAAACATTTTTATTAGAACTACGTCGCTTTGATTCCCATTTGGGATACGTAGGAGCGAGTCGCGTTCTCGTCAAGCGCAACAAATAAAAATTCTTTTCGCAACCATAAACAAATCATTTTCATAAAACAAACAAAAAGAATCATTTTCAAACCCATTGTCGCTAGTGGCTAATCAGAACCTTTGTTCGTCTAACCATTGGTAGCAATGTCTTTTCCCAAAAGAACAACAAAGCGGTGATCACCCATAACCTCTGTTAGTTTGATCATTCGTGCCAATCAATCTTTTTCAAAAACCATTTTAAAAAAAAAACAAATAAAAACGAGTTGCTACTAACAGTCAATCAGAACCTTTAATCGTCTGACTAGTGGCGGTGACTCCCATTTTTTAAGAGTACTTAGCGGTGATGACCCATAACCTCTGTTAGTTTAATCATTCGCTGAATACTCGTCCTATTTCGAAAATTCACTAAAAAAATAAAAGATAAAAACCTTTTCATGACAACCAAGAACTACGTAGCTTTGAATTCTCCATCGCACCAGGAGATACGTAGGAGCGAGAGGCCAACTCTCGTCAAGCGCCAAAAATAAAATTTTCATTAAGTTTTCCCATTCATCTTCAAACAAGAAATAAATAGGCAAATCTAGGTATTTTTCAAATCAAACGTTAAAACCACACATTTAATTAGAGGTTCCCTTTCGGTAGAAAGGACGTGTGCGGTGCTAGCACCTTCCTCGCACGTAATCGACTCCCGAACCTATATCTCTAGTTTTCAAAAGACCATCCGGCTTGTTCAAAAGACTTTTTTTTTCAATGTTTTGGTCTTAAAATTAAAATATTGGTGGCGGCTTCAAAAATTTTCCACGTTGTACATTGAGAAACCCAAACCGGATTTTTCGGGGTGCAACAGCTGGCGACTTCACTGGGGACCTTTTTTTTAAAAGACGAGGGTCAACCCTAACTAATTAAAATGTGTGGTTTAATGTATTGTTGATTTGATTAATACCTTGTTTGCCTTTCTTTCTTATCATTGATTGTAGGCATATGCATTTGTCTTCTTTGTTGTTCCCTATCTCCTCTTCTACTCCTTTTCTTTTATTGCTTATGCCCATGCATTCTTCCAATCCCCATGATCCCTTCTTCTTCGTTCCCTTTCTTCGGTAAGTTCATGCACCTTTCCCCCTATTCTATCATGTCCCCTCTTCTTGGCTCCTCTTCTTAAGGTAAGCAATATCCTTGTTTATAGATATCCTAGGTATGGAACCCTAGTGTAGACAACATGTTATTGCTTGGTATGGTCTGGACTGCTCTGGTTTTCATTTCAGGTGGGGTAGTGCTAAGGAAAATCCCTTGACACACACTACACTTATGCCTTGTGATTACATGTTTTGAGTGGGACCATAACCCAGGTCTGCAAAAATTTAGGAGAGTGGATTCGAGTAGTGAGAGCCCATCAGGACCTTTGTCCGTTTGGCTACTTGCGAAAGTTTCAACCAGAGTTGTGCTCTTTCATGATGCCTCACACCTAGCAGTTTGTTGTATTTGTGGGGAGTTTGGTGAAAGGGACTGTGGCTCTGGTGGCATTGTCAGGGAGTGAATAGAGCTACATGGGAGGATTACCCTTTAAATTGCCCTAGATCGTAGGTTTTTCGCCTTTTTTAGGTCACAAGGGCGTTCCCAATTGTGTGTTGCATTCTTGCATCTAGTTTAGTCATTTTTCCCTCAAGATCAAAATGTACTTTTCATTTTCATAAACATCTATATGAGGTGACATATATCTTGTATTTTCTCAAAAATTCAATCACCAAACAAAAAAAATCTTTTTACTTTGCTTTTCACATGCATTTAAAGTAGCATCATCAACCTCATTCTCATATAAAAAGCATCTTTGCATTGCATAACATGGAAAAGCTAAATAGAAATTCATACGCGCATTTTTCTCTATCTCATTTAGGTTTGTCGGGAGTGCATTCCCCGCGCGGGTGCGTTTCCATTCACTAAACTTTTTCCTAATTTTGTCAAAAAGTCCAAAAAACATATTTTATTAGGAACGTGTCTCATACGTTATTGCTTTTTGCATATCATGAAGAATGAACATGTGACCATCTCATTTTGCATACATTTCCATTCAAAATAAATCATGTTTTCCCTTGCATTAAAAATCATTTGCGAGCATCATGCGCTTTCTCGCATAAAAATTTTTAGAAACATATCACATGCTTTATTATTTTCCTTTTTCATATCATATAAGCAAACATCTCATTTTGCATGCATTTTAATAAGAATCATATCTTTCCACGCACTAAAAATAATTGTTAGTATCATGCACTCCATATCATAGTTTAAAAATAAAACGAAAAGCAATCATCATCCGCACTTTGCATCATGGCATCATGCATTACATAAAACAAAATTCTGGAAAAAAACAATTATCATCCCTATGGTATTTCATTCGTTCATAATCATGAAAAATCATCAAGTGATGCAATTTACGGATCCTCATTCAAAATGCATATTCGTTCATTCATTCACCCACTCATTCCGTCGTCCATTCATATCACATCATCGCATTAATACTTTTCTGTGTCGCAAATCAAAAATAAGCATTAACGTCTCATTTCACATGCATCTCCATTCAATATCTCTCATCCATTAGGAAAATAATTGTAAGCATCACACATTTCATTTCATTGCATAAGAAAAATGAAAACCAGAAGCAGTTATCATCCATATCGCATTTCATTCATCCTTAATTATGCAAAAACTATCATCAAATAATGCGGACATCGCGTCAATGTGGCACTCATGCATCATTTCATTAACCTCATCACTTTGTTCGAATACATCATTTCTCCCTGCATGCATCCTTTCGAAACAAAGAAAAATTTCTCATGTGATGGCTTAATAGATAAAATTGCACCTTTGAACGACGAAGGGTAATATCTGAAATTTGTTTGTCGACTACAAATTTGAGATGTTACTCTACGATGTCAGGGCACTTTGACCCAGTCACACGTGTTTTATTTTCAAGTAGGAAATTAAATTGAATCAACTAATTGTCGAAACGTTTCAGTATATTGTGTGAAGTATTAAGTCAGGATCCACTCAATGTTTCATGCAAGTTACTCAGGGTAACGACAATCAGTTGCCTCATATCACCATTCTTGCATCTCTCATCATTCAAAAAAGGGGCATTGACATTTCGTATCTTTGCCTTCACTAAATGTCTTGATTTAATTGTATGCCATTCCCTCCACTTGTATGACCTCCTAATGAAGACGTAAGCCTACTTGCTTGTTGTAGCATAGAGTCATTAGGGTAAATACACTCCTTCCTACACACACGCATTTGTTTTGAGAAATTCACCTTGCATCTTTGACAATTGAATCTTTGATTGTGTTGGCATGTTTAGTCTTAGTTGATGTTTGACATATGCATGATTACTTGATTATTGAATGTGTTTGAATTTTGTAACCAATCATTGATAATAACTTCACCATTTTCCCAAAAATCTTTCAAACTCTTTTCTAACTAATGCAAGTTATTAGTGACTATCACTCAAAGCCTTGGCTTGTTTGATTGTCATGAACGCCATCAAGAGTTATTAGTAATGATCACTCAAAGCCTTTGCTTGCTTGATCATTATGAAAGCTCTTCCCCTTTCCAAACCCTTTCAAAAAACATTTTTATTAGAACTACGTCGCTTTGATTCCCATTTGGGATACGTAGGAGCGAGTCGCGTTCTCGTCAAGCGCAACAAATAAAAATCCTTTTCACAACCATAAACAAATCATTTTCATAAAACAAACAAAAAGAATCATTTTCAAACCCATTGTCGCTAGTGGCTAATCAGAACCTTTGTTCGTCTAACCATTGGTAGCAATGTCTTTTCCCAAAAGAACAACAAAGCGGGGATCACCCATAACCTCTGTTAGTTTGATAATTCGTGCCAATCAATCTTTTTCAAAAACCATTTTAAAAAAAAACAAATAAAAACGAGTTTCTACTAACAGTCAATCAGAACCTTTGTTCGTCTGACTAGTGGCGGTGACCCCCATTTTTTAAGAGTACTTAGCGGTGATTACCCATAACCTCTGTTAGTTTAATCATTCGCTGAATACTCGTCCTATTTCGAAAATTCACTAAAAAAATAAAAGATAAAAACCTTTTCATGACAACCAAGAACTACGTAGCTTTGAATTCTCCATCGCACCAGGAGATACGTAGGAGCGAGAGGCCAACTCTCGTCAAGCGCCAAAAATAAAATTTTCATTAAGTTTTCCCATTCATCTTCAAACAAGAAATAAATAGGCAAATCTAGGTATTTTTCAAATCAAACGTTAAAACCACACATTTAATTAGAGGTTCCCTTTCGGTAAAAAGGACGTGTGCGGTGCTAGCACCTTCCTCACAGCAAATCGACCCCCGAACCTATATCTCTAGTTTTCAAAAGACCATTCGCCTTGTTCAAAAGACTTTTTTTCAATGTTTTGGTCTTAAAATTAAAATATTGGTGGCGGCTTCAAAAATTTTCCACGTTGTACATTGAGAAACCCAAACCGGATTTTTCGGGGTGCAACACCTGTCTTGTGTTACATCTGATTTCTTTCTTTCGTGTTTTGTGAACACGAGAGGATAGCTAAATGTATTTGCTTTAGACATTTATCATCGGGTGTTTAAACACCCGATGCTAAATGTCTAAAGCAAATACATTTAGGGTCGGGTATATTAAACACCTGATGCTAAATGTATTTTCTTTAGACATTTAGCATCGGGTGTTTAAATACCTGATGTTAAATGTCTAAAGCAAATACATTTAGCATCGGGTGTTTAAACACCCGATGCTAAAAGTAGGCGTGGAATATGAAATCTTTCATTTAATTGCAAAAATGTCACTGGTTCAACATTTAGCATCGGCTGTTCAAACAACCGATGCTAAATGATGCTTAATAATGTCTTTTTTCCACTAGTGACAATAAGGTCATTTCTTTTAACGACAGAAATAAATATGCTGATATGCTTGAGACGCTGGTCAATAGATTGGGAGTAAATTAAAACATCATCAATATAGATATTGGCAAATTTTGAATAAGGATTAAAAATCTCATTCATGATTCTTTGAAATTCAGAGGGAGCATTTTTTAAGCCAAATGACACTAAGTAACTCTATAATATATCCATCATTGTAACATCCTCAAAATAGTTAGGCGAATTATTTGGATGTTAACCCAATAGGAATAATTTAGTACTAGACTGGTAAATTTATTGAGTACTAAAATTATTTATGGGATAACATTAGATCGTTAACCGGATAATACGGGTCAATGAAGTTTTGGAATCGAAATAAGGGATTAAGATCAATACGGTAATTGGACCACGCTACCACTTATTTATTAATTAAATATGTGTTGTGTGTGTGTGATTAAAGAAAAGAAAGAATAAAAGAGAGGAAAGAAGGAAGGAATTCACGCAGAGAAGAAAAGAGGAGAAAAGAAAGAAGAAAAGAAGAAGAGAAAGAAGAAGAGGAAAAGAAGAAGAGAAAGGAAGAAGAGGAGTTAAGCCCACCTCCCCAAAATTCATCATCCTCATCATCTCACTCTCCTCATCATAACCCAAGAGCTAGGTAAGATTCCATCCGGTTTTCTCCCCCTTTTGTAACCTACGAATTTTAGGGGTTTTTGAGGGAGGAAATTGTTGAAAAACTGGATTCAATGATGAAATTGATGTTTGGGTTATGTTTAGGAACAAAGCTAGGAGCGGATTGAACGCGATTGGAAGCTCGAAACGAAGTTAGGAGCGATTCAGTGTTGATTGGGTTCGATTCGGTGATTTTGACACATCGGTAATCTCGGCTCGGCAACGGCTCTCGCTTCAAGGGTGAGTTTTACTCACGTTTAGGCTTATTCCGTTTTGAAATGAATTGTGTGACTTAGTTTCGAAAGATTTTGAGTCGAAAACGTTATTTTGAAATATATCGCGTTTTAATGAAGTTCGTAATCGTTGAATTTTTGATTGAATTTCATGATTGTTTGATGTTGATTGGACTGGTATACTGTCTGGTACTGTCTGTTTTTGAGTTAGGAATCGATCGGGGGAAGTTTCGGATCAATCGGAAAGCAAAATTTCATGAAACAGGGCATTTTTGGCAATGCTGTCAAATGCGCACGACTCGTGCGTCCAGGGCGCACGACCCGTGCGCCTGGTTCGGGTTCAGTGTTCAAAAATGTCAAAACAGGGCGCACGACCCGTGCGTCCAGGGGCACGACCCGTGCGCCCAGTTCTGTCCAAAATTTTCAAGTTGCCCAAAATAATTCCGTTTTGATTCCAATCCTCTCCTAAATCTTTCCTAACCCTTCTATAATGATATTAGGCTTATAATGCCATGATTTTGGGTATGTTTTAAAAAGGGTTTTATAAAATACTTTCGAAATCGAAATTCTTTCGAAAAACCGAACAATAGCATACGTGTGCGGATATGATTTATGGATAACAAATGAGCTATGAGTTCATGTGATTGTAGGTATATATATTATATCGAGTTTGGGTGACGACCCATGTTGACATACTAGGCGGGGAAGTCATGAACCCTTACCCTAGGTTCTGTGCCATTAGGAAACACTATTGGTAATGGGGTTCGCCGGGATTAGCAAGTGGATTGCGGTCGGTGTTGTGTCAAAAGTTTGTACTACGTTCATCGGGATTAGCAAGTGGATTGCGGTCGGTGGTTCGTAGAAAGGCCTAGGATGTTAGTTCGCCGGGATTAGCAAGTGGATTGCGGTCGGTGTCCTACTAGATCGAAGCCTTATTGTATGGTACACCGGGATTAGCAAGTGGATTGCGGTCGGTGTCGTGTCACGTTGTAAAAAATGTTTTAAACGGACCGAGAGTGTTAGTAGGGGTCTCGGTAGAACTCACTGAGATTGTATCTCACTGTTTAAATGTTGTTGTTTTACAGATAAACAGGGACAGAAGAAACCTCAGAGGCACGAGTAGGTGGCCCCGGGAGATGGATGATGACTTAGCTTCATGTTTAAGTTTATTTTCCTTCTATTGTCTATGTATCACAATACTATGGCATTAGTGTTTTGTTTGTTCTTCATTCCGCTTTCTTGTATGACTCTGACTACCATAGTTGCTGACTGTTTATGGTCTGAGTACCGTATGATCTTATTTGTGTATAAGACAGTTGAGTTATATTTCAGCAAAAAGTTTATAGTGGTATTCAGTGTCTAAGCAGGAATTATTATCTCTGATGTTTATTGATGTGCACTCGGGTGTTTTTATCAAATAAATATACCGGGGTGTTATAGTTGGTATCAGAGCGGTTCGACCTAGTCGGACTTAGCTTTTAGGGTCTTTGCTTTCTCCAGTCGTGATTTTCTTAGTATGCTATTAGACATTGAGCTTGATCAACTTAATACTTTGTGCATATTTCGCAGAATCATGGCCAGAAGAGGTAGAGGCGTTCCTCCTCCTGTTGATCCAAACTTTGAATGGATGCAGAATGTCATTGAGAATCAACAGAAGATGATGCAGGATATGTTGCAAATGCAGCAGGACCAAATGGGTCTGCAACAGCCCAACTTCCAAGCTCATCAAGAAGATCCTAACCGGACATATTTCCAATTTCAAAAGATGAAGCCCCCGACTTACAAGGGAGGACCGAATCCAATGACTGCCTATTATTGGATTGATTCAATGGAGAAAATTTTTCAAACCTTGCAATGCGGGGAAGAAGAGAAGGTAATATGTGCGGCAAATGTGCTCGATGAAGATGCCCACACCTGGTGGTGTAATGCAAGACAAATGATGGAACTACAAGGGACTCCCCTCACTTGGGACAACTTCAAGGAATTGTTTCTGAAGCAATATTTCCCTTCGGTGAAGAAGCTGAGTAAACAAACAGAGTTTGTAAATCTTAAACAAGGTGATATGTCGGTTGGGGAATATGCTGCGAAATTTGAAAGACTGTCTCAGTTCTATGAGTTGGGAAGGTATGCCTCAAATGATATGTGGAAGATGCAAATGTTCAAAGAGGGTCTCCGAGCTGATGTGAGCCAAGGACTCAGTTCTTACACTCAGGTTAATTATCCTGCCTTAGTGCAACAAGCATATGTTGCTGATCACTAGTTTTTTTGTAGTGTGAGGAGGATCTGAGGAAAATGTATGCTGAAAGGAAGGACTATTGGAAGGGTAAGAAGAAGGTTGCTGAGTCTTCTACTCCAAGAAGACAATTCAAGGGAAACAATTATAAGGGAAAGCAGGTGCAGTCCCATGAACCATCAAAGCTCCACAAGTGTGGCACTTGTGGCAATTATCATTCAGGTGATTGTTGGCAAAAATCTAATCGGTGCTATAATTGTAATGAAGAGGGCCACTATGCTGATAAGTGCCCATCGAGGAGGAGCTTTCAAGGAGCCCCGAATGCGCAAAGGCAAGGACGAATCAACACATTGGATGCTCGAACCATCACACCTACTGATAATCTACTGAGGGGTACGGGATCTCTTTTTAATAACTCAGTCAATATTTTATATGATTCCGGTGCAACTCACTGTTTTATATCACAAGCGTGTGTGGATCGGTTGGGACTAGCATTATCTGAGCTATCCGAACCGATAACTATTTTAACTGCTGCCAAGGGTCGTGTCCAGACCCAATCATTGTGTGAAAATTGCCTACTTGTCATAGGGGACAGACAATTCGTTGTGAAATTTATTTGCTTGCCTATGAGAAGTATGGACATTGTTCTGGGTATGAATTGGATGGCTGAAAATCGTGTAACAATCAACTGTGCCGATCGAACCATTAGCTTCGCCTCCGAATCCGTTGGATTGACACAGGCAGATTTTGAAGCAACGATCTCTTACACCGAAGCAAGCCAGTCATTATTCCAAGGTGCGGAAGCTATTCTTATTATGTTGTCTGCATCTACTGAAACAGGTTTAGACCTGTCATCTGTACAAGTGGTAAATGAATTTCTAGATGTCTTTCCAGAAGAAGTTTCATCCTTACCTCCTGACCGAGAGGTAGAGTTCTCAATAGAATTGATTCCTGGTACAGGATCAATCTCTGTTGCTCCTTATAGAATGTCCCCTTTAGAATTAAAGGAATTGAAGTCTCAACTTGAAGAATTGATCTCAAAGAGGTTCATTCGACCGAGCGCTTCTCCATGGGGTGCTCCAGTGTTGCTAGTCAAAAAGAAGGATGGTAGCATGAGGTTGTGCATAGATTATCGACAACTGAATAAAGTGACGATCAAGAATAAATACCCCTTGCCAAGGATAGACGATTTGCTTGATCAACTTCGAGGTGCAGTGGTATTTTCAAAAATTGATCTGAGGTCGGGCTATCATCAAATAAAGGTACGAGCCTTAGATATTCCGAAGACAGCTTTCCGTACGAGGTATGGACATTACGAGTTTGTAGTAATGCCCTTCGGTTTGACTAATGCTCCAGCGGTATTCATGGATTACATGAACCGGGTATTCCATACTTATCTCGATCAATTTGTGGTAGTTTTTATTGATGACATCTTGGTGTACTCTAAGACCATTGAGGACCATGTTCAACATCTCCGCATTGTTCTGAACGTACTCCGAGAAAAGAAATTGTATGCCAAGCCGTCGAAATGTGACTTCTGGATGCCAGAAGTAAAGTTTTTGGGACACGTGATTTCCCAGTCGGGAGTTGCTGTGGATCCCAGTAAGGTGGAAGCTGTATTGAACTGGGAAAGACCAACATCTGTCACAGAAATAAGAAGTTTCTTGGGTTTAGCTGGTTACTATAGGAGGTTTATTCAAGGTTTTTCACAATTGGTTCTTCCACTTACTCGGTTAACTCGTAAGGCTCAACCGTTTACATGGGATGCCAATTGTGAGGAATGTTTTCAAGAATTGAAGGTTAGGTTGACTTCTGCTCCAATCCTAATTCTTCCAGATCCGTCTTTGGATTTTCAAATTTTCAGCGATGCTTCTGGGAAGGGTTTGGGATGTGTTCTCATGCAGAACCAACAAGTTGTAGCTTATGCCTCCAGACAGTTGAAGACTCATGAAGAGAATTATCCGACTCATGATTTGGAGTTGGCAGCTATTGTGTACGCACTGAAGAATTGGAGACATTACCTATATGGGTCTCGTTTCGAAGTCTTTAGTGATCATAAAAGTTTGAAATATTTATTTGACCAGAAGGAGTTGAATAACATGCAGAGGAGATTGGTGGAATTTCTGAAGGATTATGACTTTGAATTGAAGTATCATCCGGGAAAGGCTAATGTTGTAGCCGATGCACTAAGTAGGAAATCCACCCACATAGCAGAGCTTATGATGCATGAGATGAAATTGTTAGAATCCTTTAGGGACTTGAATTTGAACACAAGATCAAGGAAGAACCGGTTAGTGTTGAGCCATATGAGGATCTCAAGTTCATTAAGGGATTCTATCCGCTTAGCACAGGAAATTGATGTGAAGCTACAATCGCAGAAATTGTTGCCAGATTTTACTGAAGATAGTGATGGAGTGATTTGTTTCAACGGTAGGATCTGTGTGCCCGATAATGAAGATATTAAAAAGCAAGTGTTAGAAGAAGCACACCGAAGTTTATTTTCTGTACATCCTGGATCCACCAAGATGTATAGAGATTTAAAGCAGATGTATTGGTGGCAAGGAATGAAGTTAGAAATTGCTGAATTTGTATCAAAGTGCTTAACTTTCCAAAGAGTTAAGATAGAACATCAGAAGCCTGCTGGTCTGCTACGGCCACTAGATGTGCCAGTGTGGAAATGGGAAGACATTTCCATGGATTTTGTAATGGCGTTGCCAAGGTCTCAAGCCGGTAACGACTCCATTTGGGTAGTTGTAGATCGGTTAACCAAATCAGCTCATTTTATTCCAGTTCGTTCTATCAGTAAAGTATCCAAGTTAGCTAAGGTGTATTTGAAGAACATAGTAAAGTTACATGGGGTTCCTACCAGTATAGTTTCGGATCGAGATCCGAAATTCACTTCTCGATTTTGGAAAGCTCTGAATGAAGCATTGGGGACTAAAATACTTCTTAGTACCGCTTACCACCCGCAGACCGATGGTCAGACCGAGAGAACTATCCAGACAATAGAGGATATGCTTAGGGCTTCAGTACTTGATAACGGGAAGAAATGGGAGGATCATCTTCCATTGGTGGAATTCCAATACAACAACAGTTATCATTACAGTATCGGAATGGCACCTTTTGAAGCCTTGTATGGTAGGAAGTGCAGAACTCCATTGTGTTGGTGGGAAGTAGGTGAGAACCGATTGTTGGGGCCCGAGATGATTCATGACACTACTGAAAAGATCCGCCAGATCAGGGAAAGAATGAAAGCTGCTCAGAGCAGGCAAAAGAGCTATGCTGATAAAAGAAGAAGGTCGTTGGAATTTGAGTCAGGCGATCATGTGTTTTTGAGATTATCACCAACAATTGGCACAGGTAGGGCATTACGGGTGAAGAAACTCAGTCCTCGGTATATTGGACCCTTCCAGATTATCGAGCGAATAGGGCCTCTTGCATACCGTATTGCTTTGCCTCCGCCATTGTCAAATCTGCATGATGTATTCCATGTGTCTCAGTTGCGGAAGTACATTCCCGATCCAAGTCAACCGTTAGATTTTGAGACGATTGACCTTCGACCGGACTTGTCCTTCCAACCTAATCCGAATTACATCATGGAACGTGGCGAGAGGACGCTACGGACGAAGTCAATTCCCATTGTCAAGGTGGTTTGGGATGGTTTTTCCGTCGAGGAAGCTACTTGGGAGTTGGAGGACGATATGCGGACCCAATATCCGTATTTGTTTTCTTGAGGTACGTTGTGTTTAATTTTGAGGACAAAATTCTTCTAAGTGGGAGAGAATGTAACATCCTCAAAATAATTAGGCGAATTATTTGGATGTTAACCCAATAGGAATAATTTAGTACTAGACTGGTAAATTTATTGAGTACTAAAATTATTTGTGGGATAACATTAGATCGTTAACCGGATAATACGGGTCAATGAAGTTTTGGAATCGAAATAAGGGATTAAGATCAATACGGTAATTGGACCACGCTACCACTTATTTATTAATTAAATATGTGTTGTGTGTGTGTGATTAAAGAAAAGAAAGAATAAAAGAGAGGAAAGAAGGAAGGAATTCACGCAGAGAAGAAAAGAGGAGAAAAGAAAGAAGAAAAGAAGAAGAGAAAGAAGAAGAGGAAAAGAAGAAGAGAAAGGAAGAAGAGGAGTTAAGCCCACCTCCCCAAAATTCATCATCCTCATCATCTCACTCTCCTCATCATAACCCAAGAGCTAGGTAAGATTCCATCCGGTTTTCTCCCCCTTTTGTAACCTACGAATTTTAGGGGTTTTTGAGGGAGGAAATTGTTGAAAAATTGGATTCAATGATGAAAGTGATGGTTGGGTTATGTTTAGGAACAAAGCTAGGAGCGGATTGAACGCGATTGGAAGCTCGAAACGAAGTTAGGAGCGATTCGGTGTTGATTGGGTTCGATTCGGTGATTTTGACACATCGGTAATCTCGGCTCGGCAACGGCTCTCGCTTCAAGGGTGAGTTTTACTCACGTTTAGGCTTATTCCGTTTTGAAATGAATTGTGTGACTTAGTTTCGAAAGATTTTGAGTCGAAAACGTTATTTTGAAATATATCGCGTTTTAATGAAATTCGTAATCGTTGAGTTTTTGATTGAATTGCATGATTGTTTGATGTTGATTGGACTGGTATACTGTCTGGTACTGTCTGTTTTTGAGTTAGGAATCGATCGGGGGAAGTTTCGGATCAATCGGAAAGCAAAATTTCATGAAACAGGGCATTTTTGGCAATGCTGTCAAATGCGCACGACCCGTGCGTCCAGGGCGCACGACCCGTGCGCCTGGTTCGGGTTCAGTGTTCAAAAATGTCAAAACAGGGCGCACGACCCGTGCGTCCAGGGGCACGACCCGTGCGCCCAGTTCTGTCCAAAATTTTCAAGTTGCCCAAAATAATTCCGTTTTGATTCCAATCCTCTCCTAATCCTTTCCTAACCCTTCTATAATGATATTAGGCTTATAATGCCATGATTTTGGGTATGTTTTAAAAAGGGTTTTATAAAATACTTTCGAAATCGAAATTCTTTCGAAAAACCGAACAATAGCATACGTGTGCGGATATGATTTATGGATAACAAATGAGCTATGAGTTCATGTGATTGTAGGTATATATATTATATCGAGTTTGGGTGACGACCCATGTTGACATACTAGGCGGGGAAGTCATGAACCCTTACCCTAGGCTCTGTGCCATTAGGAAACACTATTGGTAATGGGGTTCGCCGGGATTAGCAAGTGGATTGCGGTCGGTGTTGTGTCAAAAGTTTGTACTACGTTCATCGGGATTAGCAAGTGGATTGCGGTCGGTGGTTCGTAGAAAGGCCTAGGATGTTAGTTCGCCGGGATTAGCAAGTGGATTGCGGTCGGTGTCCTACTAGATCGAAGCCTTATTGTATGGTACACCGGGATTAGCAAGTGGATTGCGGTCGGTGTCGTGTCACGTTGTAAAAAATGTTTTAAACGGACCGAGAGTGTTAGTAGGTGTAACACCCCCTTCTAATAAACTAATATTTAATTTATGAAAATCAGAGTTTTCGAAAAATCCTTTCAGCGCAACCCGAGAGGGTGCTACATTTTCACCAATAAAACATACGACAACACCTGAAGCTCATAAAACAATAAAGCATGTGATACATAGCACTTGATCGGAACGAACCCCAAAAAAACATCTGTTTAATTACATCACAGTTCACATAATCACCACACAGCGGAAAATAACATGTTTCGTAAACATATTTGAATACATTATCAAATAACTAGTTTTGAACAACTTTAATTAAAACAGCTACTAGACTGATCGCCCCCCGGTGCTACGTATCAGAGCAGACACAACCGACTATAAGAAGGCATGTGAATACCTTCACTCGCTATCACCTGCACGTTGCCGACATAAGAAGCAACAAAGGCAGTAGGGTGAGTCTCTTTACACAAATAATAATAATTAAGATAAGCATTATATTAAGAGAGGCAGCAAGCAACACCAAATCGTAACAACTCACCACATTATCAACCACAATCATCATATTCATAATTCATCCATAAACTCATCAAATGCTTGACTAATGCATGTAATGCAACATGCATGTGGATCCATCATCACCGCTATTAGCCTGGAGGGCACTCACCGCTTTGGCCGAAGCCACCGCACCGCTTTGGCCGAAGCCTACACACCGCTTTATGCAACATGAGTCATGTGACACTATGACTATGCACCACAACACCACACATAAGCCATAATAATTATTAAACTCACCGCTTTGCATTTCTCGATTTAATATCATCAACATATAGGCCTTAAGGTTACCTCACCGCTTTGGACCGGAGTCCCTCACCGCTTTCACATCTCCAAATAATTACAACTCCGTACACACCGCTTTATATCCTTAGGCTAGTAATCTAATTTTTACAATTACACTTCCCGCAATTACACGCACCACAACTTCAACACCCTAACAACAATTTTATTTAACAATTCGGTAACCATTATTTAACAATCCACTAGAACAACAATTCACTAGAACAACAAGGCAGCAACAATTCGACTAGAACAACAGGCAGCAACAATTCGACTAGAACAACAGGCAGCAACAATTCGACTAGAACAACAGACAGCAACAATTCGACTAGAACAACAAGCAGCAACAATTCGACTAGAACAACAGGCAGCAACAATTTTACTAGAACACTAATCCAACAGTGACAATTATTTAACAATTCAACTAACCCATCAAAACAATCAAAACAGTAGCAATTATTTAACATTCAAACTAACTTAATTCATCAATCTAAACTCCTACAACCAATCCTACATATATCGCCTAACTCAAGCATTATTATAGGTATAAAGTAGAGCCCCCTAACCTGGGTAATTTAATATTAATATTGATAGAGAGCACAGAGCCGAATCGTCCACGGTAACGAACTTAGCACCGGGAGTCTACGGGCTCCTCGGGAAACGAGCAATTAACGGTACGAACAGGTCCGATGTCAACTTCACCGAAACTAACAAAGGACTAGTGTTTCCTGAAGGTCTCGACGAGTAGAATCCAAATATGATGTCCGATTTTCCAACCGGAGTCTGTGGTGGTCGGAATAGGTGCAAAACCGTTCGGTTGGGTTTTAGGGTCGTGTCTGAAACTGGCTGAACGAAGCACCAATCGATTAAATTGAGGCCAAAATCGAACTCAGAGCGTGATTTCGAGTGGGAAGATGAATTTTCAGGCCAAACCGTGGCCTAGGGACGGAGAACGAATATTGAGGAGAAGAGAGGGTTTTGGTTTCACGTTTCTGCGTTGCCAGGAAGAAAAAGAATGAATAGTACCCGGGTTTCTCTGGGGTGGGCGATGCACACGGTAAGTACGGTGGGCAGGGGGGTGCGAATAGCAAAACAGGGGGGTGTATGCGCATAAATATAGTAAAAACTCATTTTAATTCATTTTTAAATCCCTATTTCACAACAAATATTTTCTTACAACTCTATAAACTAAAATAACTTCCAAAATTATTCATACTTCGAATACTAATTCAAAATAATTTTTAATAAAAATCGGGGCGTTACAGTAGGGGTCTCGGTAGAACTCACTGAGATTGTATCTCACTGTTTAAATGTTGTTGTTTTACAGATAAACAGGGACAGAAGAAACCTCAGAGGCACGAGTAGGTGGCCCCGGGAGATGGATGATGACTTAGCTTCATGTTTAAGTTTATTTTCCTTCTATTGTCTATGTATCACAATACTATGGCATTAGTGTTTTGTTTGTTCTTCATTCCGCTTTCTTGTATGACTCTGACTACCATAGTTGCTGACTGTTTATGGTCTGAGTACCGTATGATCTTATTTGTGTATAAGACAGTTGAGTTATATTTCAGCAAAAATTTTATAGTGGTATTCAGTGTCTAAGCAGGAATTATTATCTCTGATGTTTATTGATGTGCACTCGGGTGTTTTTATCAAATAAATATACCGGGGTGTTACAGTTTAATCATTCGCTGAATACTCGTCCTATTTCGAAAATTCACTAAAAAAATAAAAGATAAAAACCTTTTCATGACAACCAAGAACTACGTAGCTTTGAATTCTCCATCGCACCAGGAGATACGTAGGAGCGAGAGGCCAACTCTCGTCAAGCGCCAAAAATAAAATTTTCATTAAGTTTTCCCATTCATCTTTAAACAAGAAATAAATAGGCAAATCTAGGTATTTTTCAAATCAAACGTTAAAACCACACATTTAATTAGAGGTTCCCTTTCGGTAAAAAGGACGTGTGCGGTGCTAGCACCTTCCTCGCACGTAATCGACCCCCGAACCTATATCTCTAGTTTTCAAAAGACCATCCGCCTTGTTCAAAAGACTTTTTTTCAATGTTTTGGTCTTAAAATTAAAATATTGGTGGCGGCTTCAAAAATTTTCCACGTTGTACATTGAGAAACCCAAACCGGATTTTTCGGGGTGCAACACCTGTCTTGTGTTACATCTGATTTCTTTCTTTCGTGTTTTGTGAACACGAGAGGATAGCTAAATGTATTTGCTTTAGACATTTATCATCGGGTGTTTAAACACCCGATGCTAAATGTCTAAAGCAAATACATTTAGGGTCGGGTATATTAAACACCTGATGCTAAATGTATTTTCTTTAGACATTTAGCATCGGGTGTTTAAATACCTGATGCTAAATGTCTAAAGCAAATACATTTAGCATCGGGTGTTTAAACACCCGATGCTAAAAGTAGGCGTGGAATATGAAATCTTCCATTTAATTGCAAAAATGTCACCGGTTCAACATTTAGCATCGGCTGTTCAAACAACCGATGCTAAATGATGCTTAATAATGTCTTTTTTCCACTAGTGACAATAAGGTCATTTCTTTTAACGACAGAAATAAATATGCTGATATGCTTGAGACGCTGGTCAAAAGATTGGGAGTAAATTAAAACATCATCAATATAGATATTGGCAAATTTTGAATAAGGATTAAAAATCTCATTCATGATTCTTTGAAATTCAGAGGGAGCATTTTTTAAGCCAAATGGCCTGACATTCCATTTATATTGTACGAATGGGACAGTGAAAGCAGTTTTATACCTATGTTCCTCTTTTATTTGGATTTGTCAAAAACCAGATTTCATATCAAATTTAGAGAAGATCTTTGCATCATGAAGTCTCTTAAGGAGATCTTTTTTGTTGGGAATAGGGTACCTATTCCAGCAAAGAGCTTGATTGAGAGGTTTATAATTAATGACAAGTCTGGGAGTTTGTGACACCCATTTCCCGAAAATAATTTAATAAAGAGATTTACGAAAAATTAGAGGACCTTTTTGAAATAAATTAAAATAACGTGAATAAAATAAAACTATAAATGACTTACATCTTAGGTTTGACTAATTTTATTCACACTCAGGAAAAAGGCACCACGTGCATCATTCTTCCTTTACATTTACAAAGACTTGTAATTAACTCAGTTTAAATAAAAATACATTTAAATAAAACCCATCATCCCGACATTACACCTAGTCAAAGTTTGACACCATATAATCACTAGGAGATGAGGACCTGCGTCTCATATCCAAAAACATCCGACTGAAATGGACTTTCAGGCAACACACGTAACCCGTCAAAATTATCTGAAATATGTGGTTGTACGGTGAGAATCACATTCGTACCATATTAAGACCATAAGATAAACCTAAAGGTAGACACTCGTCTCATTTAAATTAAGCACAACAATAAAGTCATTTAATAACAAAGTGTGAAACAACATTTTGTTTAAAATACATATAGATTACACATTCTTTTCATTCAATAAAAAAATGTAGAAATTCATAAATATCAATTTCTCACAAAGATAATCACGAGTCATAAATCATTATAAATCATAAATCCTCACAAGCCACTAAGGTATGATATGCATGTCTCATAAAACAAACACAAGAACTTCTCTCCCTAGACTCAAGAGAAAAAAAAGGAGAACCATCTTTGCCTCACCCTAGGGCCAGATGACTCGGACTCAATGACACGTAACCAAACACCATAGCAACTGAGCACCATCTTCACCTCTCGCAGGCTAGGTAGCTCAGACTCAATGAAACTAAGTGAGTTATATTTCACTTAAAAACCATTATTGCCTCTCATCACAGGCTAAGAAACTCAGACTCGGAGACACTGGTCGCCTCTCACAGGTTAGCTAACTGAGACTCGACCACACAGGTCAAATATGGCATCACTTGAGTACCGAATCGCCTCTCACAGACTTGGTAACTCGGACTTCAAAAGGTGAGACTTCCTTGGAGATTAAGTTAACTTTGAGAAGTTAACTATGGTTAAGTTTCTGAACTTCAGACAGTAGATTGAATCGCACACTCAAACACAAATGGAGGTCCACTAATGTATGGCCAAGTGTCCCTAAGTGTCTTCAAAGTTAACTTCTATGGTAGGCGCCGAAATTTCCAAGTTGCATGTGCTCCATGTGATCCATGACTAAGCATGATGTCATCAATGAAGTGCTGGTACATTTGTATGATTTTGTGGTGCTTCTTGCATTTGAAATCTGTTTTCAGTGCAGGAGCATTAAGTGCAGGTGCACTGTATTAATCTGGTGCAGGTGCAGTGTTGTTTCCTAGTGCAGGTGCCTCAACTGCAGGTGCACTGAACAAACACATCAAACATACCAATATATATATACAAAATGCTTAAATCATTACATAACCCTCTTTGAAACTTAGAATGTTGTTATTTTATTTATAGACTTATATTTAACACTTAAGTTACTTGAATTTGAGCAATTTATTTAGGTTTAGATGTATAAATAACTCTATATAAAATAGAGTTATCACACCCCCAAACTTAAAAGAAAACACAAATAAGATTTTCATAATTTTGAAGAACAGATCAGCTCATATCATTTCAAAGAATGATTTTTCAGATAAAGCATTTTTGTGAACTTTATTTTTCAGAAAATTTTGTCTTTGTGTCTTTGAATTCCCAAACATCCAAAGTTATTTAAAACTCATTTATGTGAGTGTGTGCCCCACTGAGATTTCAATCAGTTCCAAAACTAAGTAAAAAGTTTCTCTTAGCTTTTGAAAAATTTAGATCACTTCTGGTTAGAGTAAAGATGTTTCAAAATGTAGTGGTTCACTTCTGTTGAGTCAATGCACTATTCCTATTTCTAGTGGCTTTTTCTTGATGCAGATGCAGTGAGTGCAGGTGCATCACATTTCTGAAGTGCAGGTGCACTGAACTTTTATAGTGCAGGTGCCCTATATTTTGATGGTGTAGGAGCTTTGAGTGCAGCAGCACTGAGACTACCTTCAAGACTTTTGTAGCATATACTGCCCTCCTCACTGATCCCCTTATGAATATATATATATATATATATATATATATATATATATATATATACATATATATATTTTATGCACTTTGGAACGGGTACAGTTTTATGATTCAGGCCAATATAGTTATTTACATTCAATATGACACTTTGTAATCTCTTTTGATAACCAATGGTATTGACTACTCTAAGCTTCTCATACTTAGCCTTAGTATTCATGGAAACTCCCCCAAACTTAGGTCTTTATGCTTTTCTAAATTTTTAGTAAAAATTTAACTTTGACCTTGGCTTTCTCAATATTCCTCTTGCATCAGATAGCTCTTTAAATAACAAGGTTATTTTCAAAACTCAGCTTTGATGTGTCAAAGTAATAATAAAATTGGTCATTTGAGGAAAACAAGTCTTCTTTTCTTTTTCTTCCTTTCATCATTGAAAATCAGTTCAAAGAGATGCATTTGTCTATGTTTGTGAAAAAGATTTTTAAGCTGATCATGCTTCAAATCTATCAAATCCTAACACATATTTAAACATGGAGACACACATAAAAAAAACAAACATATATCAAAGCAAACACACATACTATAGTTAAACACACACATGCATAAAGTGCTCCCCCCAACTTAAAGTTGAGCAGTGTCCTCATTGCTCTAAGTTGAGTTAAAAAGGAATTTTGTTCAAAATGGGGAGAGGGGTTAGTACATGTGTAACATCCGCAAAATAATTAGTAGGAATTATTTGGGTGTTAACCCAATTAAATTAATTTAGTACTTGACTGGTAAATTTACTGAGTGCTAAAATTATTTATTGGTTGTCATCGGATCATTAACCGGATAATACGGATCAAGGAAGTTTCGGAATCGAAAAAGGAGATTTAGATCAATATGGTAATTGGACCACGTTACCAATTATATACTAAATATATATATATATGTAACCGTGTGTGTGTGTGTAAAAGAAAAAGAAAAGAAAAGAATTGAAAGAAAAGAAGAAAGAAGAAAGTGAGAGACAGTGAAGAGAAAGAAGAGAAAAAGAAGAGAATGGCGTGAGGGAGAAGAGAAGAGGGAGAGAGAAGACTTCACCGAAACGGCTTTCTTCCAACACGAAAAATGTTCGGCATTCGTTCCTCTTCGTTTTGGTACCAATTTCATGACGATCAACTCACTCTCTCTCACTTGGCCATTTTTGTGTTTTGGAGGTTTTGTGGGAGATCCGATTTTGGGTTGGTTTTGAAGGTTTAAGTTTGATTAGGAACGAATCCAAGGTGGATTGCTCGAGTATTAAAGTTCGATTGGGTGATTGGGAGCTAGTTGGGTGAGTTAGGTTGAAAAATCAAGATTTGAGGTTTATGTGAATAGTGGCTTGAGGTGAAGAAGATGATGAATAGTGTCCGTGGAGGATTTCGAGGAGTTTGGTATTTCGGTCAAAAAGAGGTTTCGTGATCGAGTGGAAAGCTTGGAAAGCGGATTTGAGCGTCGTCGAAACGGAAAGTTTATGCGGGGAATGTTCGTGTGGTTACTCGGTGATTTCGGCTCGATCGTGGATCACGCGTCAAGGGTGAGTTCTACTCACGTTTAGGATTTTTTGTTTTTCGAATTAATTGATTGATCGTTTTATCGCTTTCGCTGGTCTGGAATATTACTTGATATTGTCTGTTTCGGGTTAGGAATCGATCGGAGCGAGTCTCGAGTTGTGTCGTGTTGAAATGGAATTTTTGGTGATTCGATTTCGAAAGATTTTGACTTAAAAACCGTTAATTGGAAAATATGTCGCGTTTTGATACAATTCGTTAAAAATGAGTTTTTGATTGATTTGATTGATTGTGTGACTTTGATTGAGACTGTTTTTATAGTGGTCAAAACTGTTTTCAATCGGAACGAGAATCGGAATTGAGCGGAATAGCGAATTTCGCAAGAAAACGGAAAACCTGCACTTCTCTGCAGAGGGTCGCGTTGCGACCCGTCCCTTTCGCGTCGCGACCTGGCCCAGTTTTGTCACGCAAAAAGCTTCTATCACTTTTCGCGTCGCGACGGAAGCAATTCGCGTCGCGACGCTTTGCAAATTTTCAACAGTTTTTCACTGATTTTGTTTTCGCAATAACTTTTGATCCGGGAACCCGATTGAGGTGTTCTAAGATGCGTTTGAAAGCTTATTTCGAGGCCTAATTAAATATACAATTTAAAAAGGTAAAAAGAACTGTTTTTGAAGTTCAAATTGTTTCGAAAGGCCGAACAATAGTATACGTGTGCGAATATGTTTATTTAATAATAAAGCGGATTATGAGCCCTACGTGGTAGGGTATAACTGACGCGGAATGATTATTATTCATTCGTCTAACCATTGAATAATTCACGTATAAAAATTATATCGATTAAAGGAGTCGGCCCAATGTGGGTGGTTGTATATGATTGTAGATATATATATTATATCGAGTTTGGGTGACGACCCATGTTGACATACTAGGAGGGGCAGTCATGATCCCCTACCCTAGGCTCTGAGGCCAATAGCGGAACTGTTATTGGATAGGGGTTCGCCGGGATTTAGTCTTGGGGCAGTCGGCGGTGTGTCAAAGAGTATTGAGTAACGTCCGCCGGGATTTAGTCTTGGGGCAGTCGGTGGTACGTTACTGTTGTTTTGTAGTGTGTTCGCCGGGATTTAGTCTTGGGGCAGTCGGTGACGCACTGAGTTATAGCAGATTCGCCGGGATTTAGTCTTGGGGCAGTCGGTGAAATGCTATGTGTAAAATAATACGGTTCATCAGGAGTTAGCGTTCGCGCAGTCGATGCCGTGTTGAGTTAACAATGTTTTAAAACTGGACCGAGAGCGTTAGTAGGGGTCTCGGTAGAACTCACTGAGATTGTATCTCACTGTTTATATTTTGTGGTTTTTACAGAGAAGCAGGGGAAAAAGAAAAGGTGAAGAAGCACAGCTAGGTGGTGTGCTTATGAAGACAGTGAATACTTAGTTTTCATTGTTATTGTCTTTCCCTTGAGGTTTTTGTATTCCCGATTGTATAGCTTGTACCAGTAAAAGTTGTAAAACTGTTTCCGCTATTTCTTGGTATTTGGATATTGGACTCTAGGTTATGAGCTATTTTTATTTATGTTCAATATCTAAAACAGGAAAAATATCTCTGATTATTTTATGATGGTACACTTGGGTATTTTTACTCGATAAAAATACCGGGGTGTTACAGTTGGTATCAGAGCAGTTCGACCTAGTCGGACTTAGTTTAGGGTTGAGTCGATTCCTTGTTAGTCCTGGTTGTAATTACACTTGTGATGCTAAGAGACATTGAGCCTGATCAACTTAATACTTAGTGCATCATAAGCGGAATTATGGTAGGATGATCAAGATGCAGTCCTCGACCAAGACCGGAGTCTCCAACCGGTGCATCCTCAGGAAAGGTGGCATGACGTTGGAAGAATACACCGCTAAGTTCGAGAAGTTGTCTCAGTTTTACTGAATGGTAAAGTAAGCTTCGGATGACGAATGGAGAATGCAGAAGTATAAGAGGGGCCTTAGTGCTTTTATGACTTAGAGTCTCAGTTCTTATACTATTACCAATTATGTTGCCTTAGTGCAATCAGCCTATGTCGCCGAGGATGATCTCATAAGGAGTATGGGAAAAGAAGGAAGGTAGTTGAGTTATCAACTCCGAATGTAAAGTCCAAAGATAATTCCATCAAAGGAAAAACAGGTGCAATTCTTCGATTCTTCAAAGGTCAGAAGATGTTCTAACTGTGGAAAGCCTCACAGTGGTGGTTGCAAGCGAAGATCTAATCGGTGCTATTATAGTAATGTAGAGGGTCACTATGGTAAAGAGTGCCCTGTAAGGAAAAGTTCTAAGGAGTCACAAGCAGCTCCAGGACGAGGACGAGTCAACAATCTGGATGTTTAGACAGTTACAACTGCAGACAATTTACTGAGGAATATGAGATCAGTTTTCAATAACTCAATCAGTATATTATATGATTCGGGTGTAACCTATTGCAGTATATCCCGATCGCATGTGAATCGGTTGGGATCAACCTTATCATCGCTATCCGAGCCGATAACTATTTTAACTGCTGCTAAGGGTCGTGTCCAGACCTAATCTTTGTATAGAATTGTCTACTTGTCATAGGAGGCAGAAATTTCGTTGTAGAATTCATTGTTTGCCTATGAGAAGTGTGGACACCATTTTGGGTATGAATTGGATGACTGCAAATCATGTTGCAATCGACTGTGTTAATCAACTATCAGTTCCTCTTCAGAATCAGTTGAATTGTCTAGGACAAATTCTGAAGCGGTTACCTAGTTCACCTTAGACGGTCAATCTTCATTCCAAGGTGCGGGAGCACATGTTAGTATGTTATCTGCATCCACTGAAACTAGTTTAGATTTGGCGAACGTTCAGGTCGTGAATGACTTTCTGGATGTTTTCACGATGAAGTTCTTCTGAACCTCCAGGGCGAGAGGTAGAGGTTACGGTAGAATTGGTTCCTGGCACGGGATCAATATCTATTGTTTCTTATTGAATGTTTCTCTAGAATTAAAGGAAATGGAGTCTCAACTTGAAGAGTCGATGTTAAGGAAATTTATTCGACCGAGTGCTTCTCCAAGGAGTGCTCTGGTGTGATTAGTCAAAAGAAAGGTTAGTAGCAAGAGATTGTACATCGGTTATCGACAACTCAACAAAGTGACGATCAAGAATAAATATCCCTTACCAAGGATAGATGATTTTCTTGAGTAATTTGCGGTGCTGCAGTGTTTCTAAAATTGATCTGAGGTCAGGATATCAATAAATAAAAGTTAGAGCCTTAGATATTCCGAAGACAGTTTTCCGTATTAGGTATGGACATTATGCGTGGGTAGTGATGCCCTTCGGTTGACTAATGCTCCAGCGGTATTCATGGATTACATGAACCGAGTGTTCCACACTTATCTGGATCAGTTCGTTGTGGTTTTCATTGATGATATCTTGGTGTGCTCAAAGACCATTGAGGAGCATGTCCAACATCTCCGCATTGTTCTGAAAGTACTCCGAGAAAATAAGTTATACTTGAAACCTTCGGAGTGGGATTTTTGGGTGTCAGAGGTAAAGTCAACATGTGATTTCCCAAGTCGGGAGTTTCTGTAGATCCCAGTAAGAAGGAAGCGGTGTTGAATGGGAGTGACCGACATCAGCCGCAGGGATCAAAAGTTTCTGAGTCTAGCTGGTCACTATAAGAGATTTGTTAAAGGGTTCTCACAGTTAGATTTCCACTTACTCGGTTAACTCGTAAGGGTCATCCGTTTACGTGGGATGCCGATTGTGAAGAATGTTTTCAAGAGTTGAAGATTTTGACTTCTGCTCCAATCCTGATTCCTCCGGATCCGTCATTGGAATTTTAAATTTTCGATGACGCTTCAGGGAAGGGTATGGGATGTATTCTAATGCAAAATCAACAAGTGGTAGCTTATGCATCCAGGCAATTAAAGACTCGTGAAGAGAATTACCCAACTCATGAATTGGAGTTAATAGCTATTGTGTATGCACTGAAGGTTTGAAGACATTACCTGTATGAGTCTCGTTTTGAAGTCTTTAATGGTCACAAGAGTTTAAGGTATCTGTTTGATCAGAAAGAACTGAATAGCAGGCAGAGAAGTGTGTTGAGTTTCAGGAGGATTATAAATTCGTGTTGATGTAGCATTCAAGAGAGGCTAGTGTTGTAACTGATGCACTGAGTAGGAAATCCATCCACATGGCTGAGTTTATTGATGCGTGAGAAGGAATTATTAGGGTCTTTTAGATCTAAGTTGGGGTACATCCATAAGTTTTCACTTGGGTGGCGAGTTATTAGTTTGTTAACCTCTCCTTGGTGAAGGTTAACAATGAGATTGTCTTACGAGATTCCGTTTGTGAACGTGAATACGAATATGTAAGTGAGGTAACTGCTGACTGTTTTCACGTTGGGAATAACCATCAAAGGATTAATTGATGGATCTGCTTGCAAGTGACTGAAATTTCCGAAGTGAAGCTTGGTGTGCGGTGTGATAGTTTTGAAAAATCATTTTTGTGAAAACCCGCATGCTAAAGTTAATTTTGGGAACGAATCAAGAGGCTAATGAAATCTGATTTAGGAAAATCCTAGAAGGATTACTTAGGTTGAGGGGAAGCTCTCAATGCTATTGACTAATTCGGAAAGGAATCGGGTGCGTCGTTGGTGAAAACCTCGTGAAGAAGTTGCAATATAAGAAAAGGAGCTTTGAGTTCTGTTCGATAGTTGTTTGGAGAACAACTGAGGTGATTTTCATTACGTTCAATTTATTTGATGTCCCCGTGATTTATTTCTACGTTTAAGATAAACGTTTCTGGTAAATCCTCATTCTATCTTCTTTCGAGAAGTGTTATCTCGAAATCTTGGGGGCGAGTCAAGAAGTTTCACAAATGACCTTTCCGTCACAATTGTTCGATGTGTATGAGAACTGTTATGGATTTTATAAGATTTGTTGAGAACGCGTTTACACCCTCCGAGGAAATCGTGCTTGTTCTTACCTCTACCGAGGAGTACAAGTTTGTGGATCTCGCTTTCAATGTATATTTCTATCAAGCGTCTTGTATTAGACCCTTTGATTTAGATTAATCAAAGTTGGGAAATAAACGAGGGTAGTTGGAATGAAGCTTCAGAAGTGTTTTCAAACGCGGTGCCAAGCCTATGTAGGCGAATGATGAGTTTCTCGTGTAGATTCGTAACGAGAAAGTTCATATCAAGGTAGTAGTGGATCATACTTGGAGATTGATGTGCCAACTTCGTGAAGATTTCTACACATTTCGTTAATTCAAAAATGTTTTCCAGCAAATTGGGACCTTTCTGAGAATATCTGTTCTCGGTTAGTCAATCGTAAGACTTGACGAAATTTTGAGGACAAAATTCTTTTAAGTTGGGGAGAATGTAACATCCGCAAAATAATTAGTAGGAATTATTTGGGTGTTAACCCAATTAAATTAATTTAGTACTTGACTGGTAAATTTACTGAGTGCTAAAATTATTTATTGGTTGTCATCGGATCATTAACCGGATAATACGGATCAAGGAAGTTTCGGAATCGAAATAGGAGATTTAGATCAATATGGTAATTGGACCACGTTACCAACTATATACTAAATATATATATATATATATATATATATATATATATATATATATATATATATATATATATATGTAACCGTGTGTGTGTGTGTAAAAGAAAAAGAAAAGAAAAGAATTGAAAGAAAAGAAGAAAGAAGAAAGCGAGAGACAGTGAAGAGAAAGAAGAGAAAAAGAAGAGAATGGCGTGAGGGAGAAGAGAAGAGGGAGAGAGAAGACTTCACTGAAACGACTTCCTTCCAACACGAAAAATGTTCGGCATTCCTTCCTCTTCGTTTTGGTACCAATTTCATGACGATCAACTCACTCTCTCTCACTTGGCCATTTTTGTGTTTTGGAGGTTTTGTGGGAGATCCGATTTTGGGTTGGTTTTGAATGTTTAAGTTCGATTAGGAACGAACCCAAGGTGGATTGCTCGAGTATTAAAGTTCGATTGGGTGATTGGGAGCTAGTTGGGTGAGTTAGGTTGAAAAATCAAGATTTGAGGTTTATGTGAATAGTGGCTTGAGGTGAAGAAGATGATGAATAGTGTCCATGGAGGATTTCGAGGAGTTTGGTATTTCGGTCAAAAAGAGGTTTCGTGATCGAGTGGAAAGCTTGGAAAGCGGATTTGAGCGTCGTCGGAACGGAAAGTTTATGCGGGGAATGTTCGTGTGGTTACTCGGTGATTTCGGCTCGATCGTGGATCACGCGTCAAGGGTGAGTTCTACTCACGTTTAGGATTTTTTGTTTTTCAAATTAATTGATTGATCGTTTTATCGCTTTCGCTGGTCTGGAATATTACTTGATATTGTCTGTTTCGGGTTAGGAATCGATCGGAGCAAGTCTCGAGTTGTGTCGTGTTGAAATGGAATTTTTGGTGATTCGATTTCGAAAGATTTTGACTTAAAAACTGTTAATCGGAAAATATGTCGCGTTTTGATACAATTCGTTAAAAATGAGTTTTTGATTGATTTGATTGATTGTGTGACTTTGATTGAGACTAATTTTATAGTGGTCAAAACTGTTTTCAATCGGAACGAGAATCGGAATTGAGCGGAATAGCGAATTTCGCAAGAAAACGGAAAACCTGCACTTCTCTGCAGAGGGTCGCGTCGCGACCCGTCCCTTTCGCGTCGCGACCTGACCCAGTTTTGTCACGCAAAAAGTTTCTGTCACTTTTCGCGTCGCGACGGAAGCAATTCGCGTCGCGACGCTTTGCAGATTTTCAACAGTTTTTCACTGATTTTGTTTTCGCAATAACTTTTGATCCGGGAACCCGATTGAGGTGTTCTAAGATGCGTTTGAAAGCTTATTTCGAGGCCTAATTAAATATACAATTTAAAAAGGTAAAAAGAACTGCTTTTGAAGTTCAAATTGTTTCGAAAGACCGAACAATAGTATACGTGTGCGAATATGTTTATTTAATAATAAAGCGGATTATGAGCCCTACGTGGTAGGGTATAACTGACGCGGAATGATTATTATTCATTCGTCTAACCGGTGAATAATTCACGATATATAAATTATATCGATTAAAGGAGTCGGCCCAATGTGGGTGGTTGTATATGATTGTAGATATATATATTATATCGAGTTTGGGTGACGACCCATGTTGACATACTAGGAGGGGCAGACATGATCCCCTACCCTAGGCTCTGAGGCCAATAGCAGAACTGTTATTGGATAGGGGTTCGCCGGGATTTAGTCTTGGGGCAGTCGGCGGTGTGTCAAAGAGTATTGAGTAACGTCCGCCGGGATTTAGTCTTGGGGCAGTCGATGGTACGTTACTGTTGTTTTGTACTGTGTTCGCCGGGATTTAGTCTTGGGGTAGTCGGTGACGCACTGAGTTATAGCAGATTCGCCGGGATTTAGTCTTGGGGCAGTCGGTGAAATGTTATGTGTAAAATAATACGGTTCATCGGGAGTTAGCGTTCGCGCAGTCGATGCCGTGTTGAGTTAACAATGTTTTAAAACTGGACCGAGAGCGTTAGTAGGGGTCTCGGTAGAACTCACTGAGATTGTATCTCACTGTTTATATTTTGTGGTTTTTACAGAGAAGCAGGGGAAAAAGAAAAGGTGAAGAAGCACAGCTAGGTGGTGTGCTTATGAAGACGGTGAAGACTTAGTTTTCATTGTTATTGTCTTTCCCTTGAGGTTTTTGTATTCCCGATTGTATAGCTTGTACCAGTAAAAGTTGTAAAACTGTTTCCGCTATTTCTTGGTATTTGGATATTGGACTCTAGGTTATGAGCTGTTTTTATTTATGTTCAATATCTAAAACAGGAAAAATATCTCTGATTATTTTATGATGGTACACTTGGGTATTTTTACTCGATAAAAATACCGGGGTGTTACAACATGTTGGACAAACCAAACATATAAAACAAAGTATTTTAAGCAAAATAACTTAACAACATTAAAGTTTACTTTTTGGCTCCACTCCTGAGCCTTGAGCTTGATCTCACAGGAATGTGTTTGACCTTCTGCTTCTTCTTCTTGGGCTCCTCAGCTTTTGGTGCGCACTAGATGCAGTTGCATTAACCACCTCTGTTGTTGGTTCTGCTTCATCAGGTTTCTTTGATGTAGGTGGATCAGATGCTCCTACACTAGCTTGCTCTGCCACAGTTGTTTCCTGTTTAGTAATTTGTTCAGCAACAAGCTCACCAACTATTTTCTCAGTCTGCCCTCCTTCTTTTGTCGTCTCCATCACAGCCTTTGTAACCTCAGCAGGTTTCTTGAAGAATTACGGAGTATTTCCCAGCTCTTCTCTTCTTTTTGCAGCAAGTTCTTCTAAGACCAGTTGTATGGAGGCCTCAGGGGTAGCTAGTATAACTGTTACTGTTGGAAACTGCTGGAATGCACCTGCATCTGATGCAGCTGCATCGGTTGATTGCTGATCAGGGCCTTCTTCTGCCTTCTTCGTCTCAGGATCTGTCTTTTCAGCTTCTGCTAGGGGATCTTCATGGATAACCTGCAATTTTTCTTTTTCAAAAATAATGTTAGTGGGCATAAGAATGGGTCCAGTGGTGAGGGGTGGAGATTGTGGTTGTTGGTGAGATTGTGTTGGGGTGGGAGATTGTTCTTTGGTTGCTATTTCACTTTCTTTTTCTGGTTCTGTTTGGGTGGTGGGTGGTGGTGATGGTGGGGTTGGTGTTTTTGTTGGGGATTTGGATGGTGATTTGTTTTGGGAGGGTGGTGGTGATATGGGTGAAGTGTGTTGTGGTGGTGTTGGTGATTTGGGTGGGGATTGGTGAGGTGGTGTCTGCTGGAGGGGGGGTGTAGGTGATTTTGGTGGTGATGGTGGAGTGGTTTGTTGTTCAGGTTGATTTGTGGCCTCTCACTCTTCACTCAACATCTCCGGCTCCTCCTCAATGATTTTTTTCTTTCCCTTCTGCGGTTTCTTTGTCACTCTCTTTCTTTTTGGCCTTACTTCCTTCTCAAAGTCCTCTTCTTCATTAATTTCTTCCTCCTCTTCCTTTCCTGGTGTTTGGAAAACCCAATTAGGAAACACAGGGGTTTCCACTCGTGTTGGCACTGCAGAAATTTCCTGGAACCTCAGTTGGAGCCATTCATGCTGTTCTTGTTGAAATTTCCATACTACTTGGTGCTTCTGCATTATATGTTCCTGCATTACACTAGTGGATTCTTTTGAAATTTTTAGTTTTCCTTTAAACTCAGCAGACAATGGACCAGGGGGTATTTTCTTTGTTCATTGTTGACTCATCGTCACATGTATATTGTTGTTCAGTTTATAGCCAAAATGTCTGTTATTTGAGTCTTATATGAGCCAATCGTTAAGGGATTTGGCATAGTTTAGTTTGATGTAGTAAGTTTTGAATTGTAACCAATTGCAATGGAAGTCCTTCAATTTGATGTGGCGCTAGCGAACCAGACACTTGCCTAGTGACGAAACGGAGAAAAGAACGAAGGAAAAGGATCGGACAGCCTTCGCACCAGCGACCAAGAACGGTCGCGCCTCAACCAACCTTTTTGCAAGAGGTTGTGTCGCGACCGTATGCGCATCGCGTCGCGATGCTTGGCCGAGGGTTCACTTATAATTCAGTTTTCAGCATTTATTGAGGGCACTTCGTCTGGGGAGCAAACCTAGGGTTTGGAGTAACAGCTGGGGGCGAATTTGGGGGATTTTCTACACCTTGGGAACAAGGGTTTGAAGGTTCTAATGGATTCCTCTATGTGTAATCCTTCTCTACTCTTATCTTCTCCTTCCTTGATGATGTGTAGCTAATTTCTTATGATTAGGGAGAGATGAAGCTCCCAAAACTATCCTATGAAGTCTTTGTTATGATCAGTTCAGTTTTTATTCAATTTATCAATTACCTATTCCTCTATTCTTAATGCTTTACAATTGCACATGATGATTGTATTGATTTAGGGTTTATGTTCACCATTGGAAAATGGGTATGTATGCTTGATTTGGGGTTTTAGGTCACAAACATGATGATCATAGGAATATGAGATTGTGTTTGTGAATTCTTTATATTCTTGATTTTAATGCTTTTTCTAATGTTGATTCACCGAAGGAATTAGGGTTTCTCTTTAGGGAAAAGGGGTTTTGACGCAAGGAATTGTCCTTAACCTATTAATTGAATTGAATCTGCTAAATTGGATAATTACTTGAAATTGATTGAAGGTTCATAGCTTGATAGCATAGGGAGAGGATTCTATTCCTAATCTCTTTACTCTCTTATTTATTTACCAAAGTTCAATTTTACCGTTACTTTACACATTACAAATCTTATTTAATCGTTTACGCCTAAGAATTGCTACGCTTGCTTATTAATAATAACTCACAATCCCTGTGGATACGACTTGTGGACTTACTATTTTACCATAAGTTTGGGGTGGTATATCAGAACTAAGTTTGCTGCTATATTATGTTGGATGATATCTTCTGATGTGTTTAAGGATCTATTGGTGTCTGAAAGATGTGAAAGCTGGATAACAAATTGCAACGGCCTGAATTGAGTGATTGCTTGAGGACAAGCAAAAATCTAAATTTGGGGTTGTGTTGACTCATCGTCACATGTATAATGTTGTTCAGTTTATAGCCAAAATGTCTGTTATTTGAGTCTTATTTCAGCCAATCGTTAAGGGATTTGGCATAGTTTAGTTTGATGTAGTATGTTTTGAATTGTAACCAATTGCAATGGAAGTCCTTCAATTTGATGTGGCGTCTACTAGCGAACCAGACACTTGCCTAGTGACGAAACGGAGAAAAGAAGGAAGGAAAAGGATCTGACAGCCTTCGCACCAGCGACCAAGAACGGTCGCGCCTCAACCAACCTTTTTGCAGGAGGTCATGTCGCAATGCTTGGTCGAGGGTTCACTTATAATTCAGTTTTCAGCATTTTTTGAGGGCACTTCGCCTGGGGAGCGAACCTAGGGTTTGGAGCAGCAGCTGGGGGCGAGTTTGGCGGCTTTTCTACAATTTATCAATTGCCTATTCCTCTATTCTGAATTGAATCTGGTAAATTGGATAATTACTTGAAATTGATTGAAGGTTCATAGCTTGATAGCATAGGGGAGAGGATTCGAATCCTAATCGCTTTACTCTCTTATTTACTTACCAAAGTTCTATTTTACCGTTACTTTACACATTACAAATCTTATTTAATCGTTTACACCTAAGAATTGCTACGCTTGCTTATTAATAATAACTCACAATCCCTGTGGATATGACTTGTGGACATACTACTTTACTATAACTTGCAATGATTCGGTACACTTGCCGAAATCCTAACATTCATTTCCATCAATTGGGACACCAGCTTTCATACATAGTTCAGCAATCAAACATGAAAAAAATAAAAATCCCTTCTGCTTAATACTGCATGCTAAAATTTCTCTAGCAATTAATATTCCTACATCCACATTGCTTTCAGTTAAGATTCTGTCCATGAGGATCAATCTTTCTTTGACAAAGTATATGTGTGTGAAGTAGGAAGAATGGATGCATCAATGAACAAAAGCCAATTTCCTAATTCTTTGATCATAAAACTACTTCTCATTTTAAATTCTGTGTTAGTAAACTTCTCCCAAACAGCATCTTCTTCAGCAATCCTGGACTTAGTCCTAAGCATATCTTTCTTTCCATATCTTTCAAAATTCTCTTCAAACTCACTTCCATTATACGTTAACATATAGTGGTCATTAATTCTTTTAGGATCAAACAGGACCTTCCTACCTCTAGCCAAAGAAAAGTATTGGGGCTTACCACCCTTGGAATCAGGAACCCCAGCATAGAATTCTCTCACTACTTGCTCCACATAAGATCCTCTATGTTGCACGAAAGTGTCCAAGTGAAGGTTAGCCACTGTAGACATGAAAGAGGGGTTGGCTTTTATCATATTGTAGCCTCGTTCTGGTAGCATCCGCATTCGCCATAGGTGAGCTTTTTCTGTTGTCACAGGTGCAGATGCACTTGATGGTTGTTTCGCCCCTTGCCCTAATGATGCTCCTACATTGGATGCAGATTTGCCAGAACCTTTTGTTGCAGCTTGTTTCTTTCCCATTTCTAAGTTTGATTTCTGATTGTGCGAGTTTGTTCGTGAGGTTGAAGATGAAGTGAGATTGGGGAAATTTGGGGATTTTCTTGAGAGATGGGGGAGAGTTTACGGTTTAGAGAGATAGAATGCAATAGTAACTTCGGTTTAATCGAAGGGAAGTTTAAATGGTGAATGGGGGTTAGTGGAGGTTGATTTGATGGGTGTTCTAGCCGTTAGGCTAAGTGGAGGGACATGCGTGAGGACACGTGCATCATTAGGTAAGACAACACACCATTTTAGCCATAAATCATGATTACTTTTCTTGATGCGCTGGCCATTTTTGAAAGACTTTTCACCCAAGCGAATTTTGAATTGCTAATGCAGGAGCACTGAGTATAGAGTGGTGCAGGTGCATGCAATGCAGCTGCACTAAAACCTGTGTTCCTACAAAACACTTGAAAACATCAATTTGAACAAAATAACTAATAACTTGCCACAAAATTATAGGGTGCCTCCTATAAGCGCTTGTTTTAAGAGTCTTACACACTGACTACCTCTTTTTTAGAGATTTTAAAGATGAGTGGTGACTTTGTTTTTCACCATATGTTCACCATGGTACATTTTGACTCTTTGACCATTTACCTTGAAAGTTGTTTTTGAGGCTTCATCATATAGATCAACTGCACCATGAGGGTAGATTTTGACTAATTTAAATGGTCCTGACCATCTTGATTTAAGCTTTCTAGGGAACAATTTCAACCTAGAATTATATAAGACCATTCTGCATCCTTCTCTAAGTTCTCTTCTTTGGATTCTTTTGTCATGCCATGCTTTGGTTTTTGCTTTGTAAATTTCTGCATTCTCATAAGAGAATTGTCTAAATTCTTCTAATTCATTTAATTCCAAAAACCTTTGTGCACCAGCCTTGTTGAGATCAAAATTTATCTTTTTTATTGTCCAATATGACTTGTTTTCCAACTCAACAGGTAGATGACATGCTTTGCCATAAACTATCCTATAGGGGGACATACCTAATGGTGTTTTAAATGCTGTTCTGTATGCCCATAATGCTTCATCTAAGTGTAAAAACCAATCTTTTCTTGTTGGTCCAACCATTTTTTCAAGCATTCTTTTAATTTCCCTATTGGATAATTCAGCTTGTCCACTTGTTTGAGGGTGGTAGGCTGTAGCAATTTTGGGTTTTACCCCATATTTAGCAAGAACATTTTCAATAAGTTTGTTGCAAAAATGTGAGCCTTCATCATTGATGATTGCTCTTGGGGTGCCAAATCTAGTGAAAATGTTTCTTTGAAGAAATTTACTAACTGACTTGGCATCATTATTTGGTAATGCTAATGCCTCTACCCATTTGGACACATAATCAATAGCTACTAAGATATATTGATTGCCAAAAGAAGATGGAAAAGGACCCATGAAATCCATGCCCTGTACATCAAAAAGTTCAATTTCTAAAATATTGGTTCTAGGCATTTCATGTCTTTCAGAAATACTACCTGTTATTTGACATTTGTCACAAGTTTTGACCATTAAATATGCATCTTTAAACAAAGTAGGCCAATAATAACCAGACTGTAATACCTTAGCTGTTGTTCTGGTGCTTCCAAAGTGACCTCCATATGGTGCAGCATGGCAGTGCAGGAGCACTACTTGCTGTTCCGCTTCAGGGATGCATTTCCTCATTAACTGATCTGGACACATTTTGTAGAGAAAAGGATCAACCCAATAGTATTGAACTGGACCCTGCTAGGGTTGATTAGTTCCTTTGATTAGATGAGTACGTCACTTTTCTTATGTTGGCTCTTTGACTCAGGTGTGTGAGGCGTTGTCAGCGGCCTCGAGCTGTGATTGGTCGCGTTCGGAGCTATCGCGGGGTGTACCTGCAATGGCACTCCAACGCCCAAGTCAGTGGGGTGAATTTCGAGCAGAGTAACGATATGTTTTCGTGGGTACCTTTTAGCTGAGGTCAGACCCCTATATATATATATATATATATATATATATATATATATATATAGCATCAGAGGCACTGCGGGGGACCGTCGGATCGCATATGGCTTAAGCCGTCCAGTGGAGCGGGTTCAGGCTTGAGAACATTTGCCCCCAACGCAGCGGCCTAGCCGTTGCGCGGTCACCTGCCCCTAGTGGAGCGGCCTTCAACGGGTAGCTTAGTTCGTCCAAGCATGCTCGACCTACAGGGTGGTCTACTGAGTCGCGGTTCAAGCTCACCACGCCCCATAGGCTCATGCGGGGCTCAATCGTAGCCCCGCTCTCTGTGCATGGATCGCCCTGGGTGGTCTACTGAGTCGCGGCTCAGGCTCACCTCGCCCCATAAGCTCATGCGGGGCTCAATCGTAGCCCGCTTTCTATGCATGGATCGCCCTGGGTGGTCTACTGAGTCGCGACTCAGGCTCACCTAGCCCCATAGGCTCATGCGGGGCTCAATCGTAGCTCGCTCTCTGTGCATGGATCCCCCTGGCTGGTCTACTAAGTCACGGCTCAGGCTCACCTCGCCCCATAGGCTCATGCGGGGCTCAATCGTAGCTCGCTTTCTGTTCATGGATCGCCCTGGGTGGTGTACCAAGTCGCGGCTCAGGCTCACCTCGCCCCAGAGGCTCATGTAGGGCTCAACCGTAGCCCGCTCTCTGTGCATGGATGTCCCTGGGTAGTCTACTGAGTCGCGGCTCAGGCTCACCTCGCCCCATAGGCTCATGCGGGGCTCAATCGTAGCCCGCTTTCTGTGCATGGATCGCCCTGGGTGGTCTACTGAGTCGCGGCTCAGGCTCACCTCACCCCATAGGATAATGCGGGGCTCAATCGTAGCCCGCTCTCTGTGCATGGATCGCCCTGGGTGGTCTACTAAGTCGCAGCTCAGGCTCACCTTGCCACATAGGCTCATGCGGGGCTCAATCGTAGCCCGCTCTCTGTGCTTGGATCGCCCTAGGTGGTCTATTGAGTCGCGGCTCAGGCTCACCTCTCCCCATAGGCTCATGCGGGGCTCAATCGTAGCCCGCTCTCTGTGCATGGATCGCCCTAGGTGGTCTACTGAGTCGCGGCTCAGGCTCACCTCGCCCCATAGGCTCATGCGGGGCTCATTCGTAGCCCGCTCTCTAGAGCCGTTTACCAGATCTCGTTCCAAGGGTTTCAATTGAATTTAAGAACAGGGAAACAAACTTTATCTCAAAGTAATGAAAAATGCCTTGTCTTATTACTGACGGACGGGCGGTGCTCGATAAAAAACCCTGTGGGAAAAAGAGTGTCCCGCCCGGTTATTACAATTTTATTCTTTTTCATGACGTTCGCTCATCTTGGGGTCTCTCAGTAGTTCCCTTTACGACTTCTCGCGTGGCCATTACCCTCTCTTCGTAATTCATGAACCTTTGTGATCGGCAGAGGAAAGCGGCCAAGTCTGGGGGTTCGTTTACCCCGGCTTCAATTTCGAACAAGCTACCGGTCTTAAGACCGTCTCGCAGGAACCACAATCTCTAGTGATCATCCAATCCTCTGATATTGGCGGCTTCTTCATTAAAGCGCTCAATATATTCGCGGAGCGTCTCGTTCTCCCCTTTGCGTGATCGCTTTGAGTACCGCGTGTGATTTTGGTTTCACTCTTGATGCTGTGAACCAAGCGGAGAATACTCTGGCTAATTGATCCCATGATGAGATAGTGTTGGGCCTTAACTCGGTGAACCACTCCAAGGCGGGTCCCTCCAGGGTTAATGGAAAGATTTTGCATTTTACCGGCCCATAAGCCCCTCTGTACTTCATTACCAAATCGAAATATCTCAAGTGGGCGTTGTAACGCCCCAAAAATATTATCCATTTATTTAAGTAATTATTTTAGTTGTTAAGTGATAATAATATAATAGTACATTTGGTTGTGTGTTATAATATAATTTATGTCATATTATGCGAAGGGGTTAGTATTAGTGAGAAGTGAAGTGCTAAAAGAAAAAGGGCTTGGGTTAAGTCGCATAAGCTAAGTAGAAAAGCCCATGAGACTAACTAAGTATAAATAGTTAATTTTTAGGGTTTTGCTCACATAATTAGAAAAAAAAAAACAAAAGTTGAGAGTGAGATAGGGAGTAGGCGCGCGGCTAGGAGAGCAAGGAAGAGGAAAAGAGAAGAAAATCGCAAGAGAGAAGAGAAGAGCTTGTTGCTGCGTTTTGGTGATTCGTGGAAGGGTTTTTCATCTCCAACGATTCTTAAGGTAAGGGGAGTCTCATAGTATAAATGGTTATATGATGGGTAGTATATAAGAGGGTAGAAGCTATGATGCCTAGGAGTTGTTTGATAATATGCATGAATGAATTATGAAATTATATGTATGTTGTTGGTGTTGTTTTGAGTGTTGATGGCCTTTTGTGCGTTTCTGGACACTGTTTTGGTCCTTCTAAAACTGGTACTGTTCGGTTGATCCAAAAATTATGTGGCTGATTTTTTTTGAAAATAGACTTAAAGCCGGTCGTTTTGGCACTGGTTCCGTTCAATTTGGAGTTGTGTAGCTCAAGTTATGAGTCTCCAAAGTTAGGTCAAAATTCTGGAATCAAACTGTGAGTAGGTTCGGTTTTTGTAGGTTTTGTGTTCTCAATCGAACTCCGTTTTGAATGATTCTTGTTTCATTGGAAATTAGACTTAATTATCTACGAAATAGGCACTGGTTTCACGAAATTTCATTAAGAAATATGAAAGAAAATTTAGTTGCAATTTGGCTAAAGAATTCTGTCCGATTTTGGTACCTCAGTGTAGTGTTTTGAAAAACTGTACCAACTGGATACTTATTTTGAAAAATGAAAATCATAGGCAGAAACTACACTCAGAGAGCTTCCCAATGAGTGGTCTTTTGTTAAAATCCGATATCTTTTGCTATTTTAATTAATTCGCCGAAGTAGGTGCACTACTGTAGGAAATTCTGCACTAGTGCTGTGCTGCGCCAGGGCGCCATGTTGCTGCCCTGTGTGCGCCAGGTTGCTTGCTGTGTTGTGCCCAGAGTGGTGCAGGTTGCCCAGAATGTGGCGCAGGTTGCCACAGGGCGCCAGGTTGCTTGCTGTGTTGCGCCCAGAGTGGCGCAGGTTGCCCAGAATGTGGCGCAGGTTGCCACCAGGCGCCAGTTTTAGTGTCTATGTTGCCTGCTGTGTTGCAGTTTGTGTCTTAGTTTGTATCTAGGACTGTGTTGCTGTTAGAGACTCACCCTTTCTGTTTGAATGTTACCTCTACGTGGGTAACGTGCAGGTAGTCGCAAATGAAGACCAAGGGTCTTTTAGTAGCCGAGTCAGTGTCGTCTCTGATACGTAGCACCCGGGGAGGGGAAGAACACTGTTTTCAATTGCTTGTTGCATTAGTTGTTTTTGAAACATGGATAGGTGGTTTTAAGTATTTGAACAAATATTCGGGGTTGTAAACTAAGTTGATGTTGTTCTTCCACGTTTTTACTTGATTATACGTTGTTGGCTTTTGAAATGTTGCATGTGACGCTCCATTGCCTGTTTTAAGTTTAATTTCCGCACTCTGATATGTAATAAAACGAACGGGTAGAATTGGGGTGTTACAGGCGTCCGGGTCCTTCACCCCGCTATACATCCTGAGGTCTGAGGGAGGCTTCTCTAGTGCTCGCGGGATGGGATACTCCTCTATGTCGCGAGTGAAGGGTCTCATGTCGTCGCCGCTCATTCTCCTATGAGGTGGTCGGTCCTCGGGGCGGCGCTCCCGATGACCACGCCGTTCAGAGATGGAATCATGGCGGCGAGGTTGTCCTGGCGGAGGTTCATTGTAGTATGGACGGGGGTACCTGTCGAGCGATCGGCTCCATGACCGAGCTAATGAATCAGTGGAGTTGTACGAAGATTCTTGGTTGGTTTCCTCCTAGGGCCAGTAGGTAGGGTGGGTCGAAGAGGGTGGTGTCCGTGGTCGAACCTGGATCGCACCTCGTCCTGTTCGCCTTCTTGGGGGCGATCGATGCATAGATGACCTCCTCCCGATGCCTCCGGGACAGGTTACCTTTGCGCACAGGGGATTCGTCGTCGCGGTGACGTTGGTTGGGTGCAGTATATGCTCTCCCAAAGGCGACCTGGTGCGCGATGCGTCTGTCCCTCACGCTCAACAGATCGCACAATTCCTGTCTGATCGCGCTTGGTAGCCTGATTGTTGCTTGATGGGCGGGGGCCCATTGGGCGCTGGAGGCAGTATCTTCAGTGTCGGCGGCGTGGCCTTCTGGAGTCTGTTGTTGCTGTCGAGGGATCATGGTCGCGTTACGCAAGCGTGGGACGCCGCGTGGTCGCCCTCGTGGTGGTATGTCAGTCAGGGTGGGAAAGAAGCTCCCGCTGTGGTCGCCAATGAACTGGACCCTGCTAGGGGCGATTAGTTCCTTTGATTACATGAGTACGTCACTTTGTTTATGTTGGCTCTTTGACTCAGGTGTGTGAGGCATTGTGAGCGGCCTCGAGCTGTGATTGGTCGCGCTCGGAGCTCAAGTCAGTGGGGTGAATTTCGAGCAAAGTAACGATATATTTTCGTGCGTACCTTTTAGTTGAGGTCAGGCCCCTATATATATAGCGTCAGAGGCTCTGTGGGTGACCGTCGGATCGCATATGGCTTAATCTCCGCCGTTGATCTGTGAATCTAGGTTGTGTAGCGTTGCCTCACTATTGGGCCGCTCGAGGCCGGCCCATTTACTTCAGTGGGCTGCGGCCCAGTCCAGAACAAGTATTGCTTGACTATGTGGAAGAATCTCCTTCTTTGTTGGTACGTCATATCCACTGCTACCACCTTGCTCACAAGGAAGTTAACTATGTCAGCAAACCACGGTGCAGCTGCATTAGATGCACCTGCACCAGGTGCAGGAGCACTGGGTGCTGTCAAAGCAATTTCTAACAGTTTTTCATCAGGAAAAATTTCCTTGATTTCTCCTTCCTTTGTACCTATTCCTTCACTTTCAAGTCTAGATAAATGGTCAGCAACTTGGTTCTCCATCCCCTTTTTGTCTCTGATTTCAAGATTAAATTCTTGAAGGAGGAGAACCCATCTTATTAACCTTGGTTTTGCATCTTTCTTTGAAATTAAATATTTGATGGAAAAATGATCAGTATAAACAATAACTTTGGTGCCAACCAAGTAAGATCTAAATTTTTCAAATGCAAAAACCACTGCTAATAGTTCTTTTTCTGTTACAGTATAATTCATTTGAGCTTCAATCAATGTTTTGCTAGCATAATAGATAGAATGAAAGATTTTATCATACCTTTGCCCTTGGACAGCTCCCATAGCAAAGTCACTAGCATCACACATTAATTCAAAAGGCTTGCTCTAGTCTGGTGTGACAATTACTGGTGCAGTCACTAATGTCTTTTTGAGCCTTTGGAATGCTTCCATACATGGTTATCAAAGTTGAAAGGTGCATCATTTTGCAAGAGTGTACATAATGGCTTGGATATCTTTGAAAAATCTTCTGTAGAAACCTGCATGACCTAAGAAGCTCCTAATTCCTTTGACAGTTGTTGGAGGTGGTAGTTTTTCAATAACCTCAATCTTGGCCTTATCCACTTCAAGACCTTTTTTGACACTTTATGACCCAACACAATGCCTTCTTGTACCATGAAATGACACTTCTCCCAATTGAGCACTAAATTTGTTTCCTCACATCTTATGAGAATTTCTTCTAAGTTAGACAAACAAAGTTGAAATGTCTCTCCAAATACTGAGAAATCATCCATGAATACTTCCATTGATTGCTCAATGAAATCCGAGAATATTGACATCATGCATCTTTGGAATGTTGCAGGTGCATTACATAGTCCAAATGGCATCCTTCTAATTGCAAAGGTACCATAAGGGCATGTAAAGGTTGTTTTTTGTTGATCATTAGGCTCTATAGCAATTTGATTGTAGCCTGAATATCCATCTAAGAAACAATAAAACTCTTTACCTACTAATCTATCCAACATTTGATCTATGAGTGGTAAAGGAAAGTGATCCTTTTTTGTGGCCTTGTTTAGTTTTCTGTAATCCATACATATCCTTCAACCTGTAACAGTTCTAGTTGGTATTAATTCATTCTTCTCATTGGCTATAACTGTCATACCCCCTTTTTTGGTACACATTGCACAGGGCTTACCCATGCACTATCTGAAATAGGGTATATGATTCCAGCATCTAGCCATTTAATAATTTCTTTCTTTACAACCTCCTTCATGATAGGATTCAACCTTCTTTGTCCTTCTATACTATTCTTGTAATTGTCTTCCAAAATAATTCTATGCATGCATATTGAAGGGCTGATTCCTTTAAAGTCTGCCATTTGCCAACCTATTGCTTTTTTATGCTTTCTTAAGGTGCAAATGAGATCATGCTCCTGCTCTATTGATAGGTCAGAGGCAATGATCACTGGAAGTGTTTGGGCAATTCCTTCACTTCTAGTTTTGGAGGTTGTTCTATTGAGGGTAAATTCTTTTTGAGGTTAGGATCATCTAGATTAAGAGGTTCATAAGTCCTGGTCCATACCTCTTTGGTTGGTCTTTCACTTGGCAGAGTGTCTTTTTCCAGATTTTCCTCATCAAGCAGTGCAGGTGCATCTGGTGCAAGTGCACTGGTGAGATGATCATACTGCTTATAGAACTACTTCTGCACTATTTGATCAAGAGAGATGATGGTTGAGCATTCTTCATTATCCTCTGCAGTATACTTTAAAGCATTCATCACATTGAATTTTACCTCTTGGTCATTTACTCTCATGGTTTGTTCTCCCTTCTGTACGTCAATCAGTGCTTTCCCAGTTGCCAAGAATGGTCTCCCAAGAATGACTTGTACTTCCTTATCTGCATCAAAATCAAGAATAACAAAATCTGCAGGAAACACAAATTTGTCAACCTTAACCAAAATATCTTCAATGATTCCCTCTGGGTAGGGTATTAATCTATCAGCAAGTTGAAGTGTCACTGTAGTAGGCCTAGCATTTCCAATTCCAAGTTGTGTAAATATGGATTTAGGCATCAAGTTGATACTTGCACCTAAATCACACAATGCACAACCTGTATGAAATTTTCCAATTAAGAATGGAATTGTAAAACTGCCAGGATCCTTCAATTTCCTTGGAATTTTGTTTTGAAAAATTAGACTACATTCTTCAGACATAGCAACTGTTTCAAAATCCCCTAATCTTTTTCTTTTTGAAAGCACGTTTTTCATGAATTTAGCATAATTAGGCATTTGTTGAAGTGCTTCAACTAAAGGAACATTGATGTGTAATTGTTTTAAAATTTCAAGAAACTTACTGAATTGCTTCTCCTCATGTGCCCTTTTTAATCTTTGAGGATAAGGAGGAGGAAGGTATTCAGGAACTAACCTTGGTATTTGAACTTCTTGAGATGCAGGTGCATGAGGTGCTTCTACATCTTGCAAACTTTTCTCTTTTCTGTTTTTATTTTTTTCATTTTCTCCCTTACCTTCACCTTCAATCTCATAAGGTTCTGCAAGATCCTTTCCATTTCTAAGAGAAATGGCTTTCATCTGTTCCTTACCTGGCCTGTGGGATGTGGTAGCTTCTGTGCTTGATGGTAGTGTACCTGTTGGTCTTTGATACAGAGCTGTTGCTAATTGTCCCACTTGATTCTCTAAATTCTTTATAGATGCCTCGTGTGCTTGCCTAGCTGTTCTAGTTTCACTAATGAAGGATTTGAGCAAGGCTTCTAAGGAGTTATCATTGGCAAGTGGTTGTTGACTTTGGTAGTTCTGAGATTGAAATCCTGGTGGTGTGACTGGTGCAACTGCATTTTGTGCAGGTGCACTAGTATTGTTCGATTTAAAATTTGGGTGGTTCCTCCAGCAAGGGTTATAGTGTTAGAGTAAGGGTTGTTATTCCTATTGTATCCTACATAATTGGCAGAGACAGGTTTGCTAGGACATTCCTCATACAAGTGACCTCCTCCACAATACACACAACTTGTATCACCTGGGGGGCTTGTTCTATGGCTGTTGTAGTGTTTTCTGTTGGTGCAGCTGCACCAGGTGCAGGTGCACTGGTTGAAGTGAAGTTTTTAAACATGTTTGTTAGTGAGGCTAACTGAGCGGATAGGGCTGATACTTCACTAATTTCATGAACCCCTGATGGTCTCTTTTGGGCACTCACCCCCTCAGTAGGCCAACTAGAACTATTTGTTGCAATTCTATCAATTCACATGCTTCATTATAAGACAAGTTTAATAACACACCCCCAGATGATGCATCAAGCATTACTCTGGTTTGTGGTTCTAAACCATTATAAAAAGTTTCCATTTGAATAATGACAATGTGGACATTTTCTTAAAAGCTCTTTCCATCTTTCCCATGCTTCAAACAATGATTCAAATTCTTTTTGTCTAAAAGATGTAATATCATTTTTCATTCTGGCATTTTTTATGGGTGGAAAATATTTTGCTAAAAACTTTTCAACCATTTGATTCCATGAATGAATAGAATTAGGCTCTAATGAATTCAACCAAGATTTAGCCTTATCTTTCAAATAGTATGGAAATAGCTTAAGTCTAAATGCATTTTCACCAACACCAGGAATGATAAAGTTACTGCATATTTATAAAAACTGTTTTAAATGCTCATGGGGATCCTCATGGGTAGATCCACCAAATTGACCAATTGTTTGTAGCATTTGGAACATCATGGGTCTAAATTCAAAATGCACAGCATCAATATGAGGTCTTGCTATACTTGTTTGCATATTCTGATGATCAAACATAGCATAATCCCTCATGGGTCTATTTCTATCATTAATCATACCTATTGGTCCCATGTTGTTGAATTAATTTCTGTGATCATCCTCAAGTTCATGATGTGAGCCTGGACCACCTCTAACTGATCCTCCAATGGAACCTAGTCTAGATCTCTCTTCTTCACTTTGTTGAGACATTGTGATTCTGCAGCTTTGAAGTCTTTGTTTCTAGAGTCTAAGCAACTTTTTAAACCTTCTCTCTATCTCTGGATCTAATTCAAATTCTGGTGATTTGGCCATGTGCATAAGCTAGTGCATCCTGTCCACCTGCTCTAAGAAACAAACTACCAGAGTAAAAAAACACTAATTTATAAATCTAAACAACAAAAATTAATGGCAATCCCCGGCAACGGCACCAAAAACTTGGTGGCTGAAAAAGTGTGCAAGTATACACAGTCACAAACAAGTAGTATAAAAGATTGAACCTAAAGGGATTGAATTGACTCTTGTAGCCTAAAAGTTTATAAATTAGTGTGAACTATACTAATCACAAATTGGGATTATGGTGATAAGTAAACAGAATGCAAATAAGTAATAGAATGTAGAGGAAATTAGTTGAGAATGAGAGTTGAGATGTCTTTACCAAATATCACGAAGAAGAAGAAGAAGAAGAAGAAGAAGAAGAAGAAGAAGAAGAAGAAGAAGAAGAAGAAGAAGAAGAAGAAGAAGAAGACAAAAGGTATTTTCAATCACTTTCCATCCTGTCAATCATGCCAGAAGACAAGTGGCAGACAAGAGGAATCTTCAATCTTCGTCAAAGACAATCATGCCAGAAGACAAATGGCATCTTCCATCAAATCCACCGAAAAGCAAATAGTGCTTAGTCATCAAAAGCAGGAATATTCTCTTAAAATATGCTTTTCAAATAGCACTATTACTATTTCTTTAATTCCTTTACTATTCCTTCCGGTTAGTAATCGGTTACTATTTGTAACACCCCAATTTCTACATCCTATTATATTCGGTGATTTTACGTGTACATGGATCGTAGTATTTATTGTGATATTTTAGTGTATATTTGGTTTGTAAATAATATGTGAATAGTTAATTTAATTATAAGTATTTCTTCTTTTGATTATCTATATTTTTGGAATTTCTACTTTTATTATAAAAGTGTTAAAATTAATTTTAGTGATTAATAAAATACCTTGAAGTTAATTTAAATGAGCTCTGGACCTTTATTAGCCAACATCCTAGTTTTCACTTTCTAGTTTTTACACTCTCTATGCATTCGGCTGAATTTCGTAGCTTCTAATATTGAAAGCCCACTAATTAGAATTGACCTAATTCCCACCTTCTAGGATCAACCGCATTCTCATAAACGTAAACATATCCTACAATTACCAAAGCATGTCTGTTACATGAATTCACGTGTTCTATCATCCACTCAAATACTCCTCTCATTCAATTGTCAGCCAATGTTTCATCTTTCTATGATTATATTAAACGTTAATGATAAAGGCGTGTCACTTGGTCTCTTGGTAACAAGGCCAGCACCTAAGGAATTATTTTAAAGCATGTGATTAACGATTTAGTTATTAATTATGGAGCTTGCATGTATATTTGCTATCAAAATTATTTGTAAGACTTCTTTTTATTCAACTTATGAGTCGGTAGTGTTAATTGTTTATGTTGAACGTCGTACATGGTATGCTGTTTGATACCCATGCGTGTGTTAATATGGTAAGTTGTATTTTTTTTAATTATCATATTGGTACAAATCGATTATAGTGAATTGTGAGTGTTCTGGTCTTGTATTGAAATTGTGACGAATTTTATGGATTCGAATAACTAAAGGTGCGAGTCAAACATGTGTGTCCTTGTTACTATCTTCCTTATACTATGGGATATATGATTACGACTTGATATATTGTGATGAGCTACCTAGCCTGTAACAGGTGAGAATGATGCTCAGGTGATATTGTGACTACACTATGATTGTGTTTGTGATATGTGGTTGTGCGTGTTGTGATATGGTATCCTTGAGTCTGAGTCACCTAGCATGTGAGAAGTGATAATAATAATGGAGTCGTGTTATGGCAAACCTAGTATCTTTGAGTCTGAGTTACCAAGTCTGTGAGAGGCGATTCGGTACCCAAGTGATGCCATAGTTGACCCAGTGTGGTTGAGTCTCACTTAGCTAGCTTGTGAGAGGCGAATAGAGTCTCCAAGTCTGAATTACTTAGCCTGTAATGATAGGCAATAATGGTGTTGAAGTGATAATATAACTCGCTTAGTTTCATTGAGTCTGAGCTACCTAGCCTGTGAGAGGTGAAGATGGTGCTCAAGGGCTACTATGTATTGTTACGTGTCATTGAGTCCAAGTTATCTGGCCCTAGGGTGAGGCAAAGATGGTTCTCCTTTTTTTCTCTTGAGTCTAGGGAGAGACATTCTTGTGTTTGCTGAGTGAGACATGCATGTCATACCTTCGTGACTTGTGAGGATTTATGATTTATGGCGATTTGTAAATCGTGATTATCTAGGTTGGAATTGAAGCTCGAAATGGCTTGCTTGATTTACCTAATATAAGAGTTCATCAATTTTCAACCTTTTACCGTTGCGTGAAAAGAATGTGCGTGAAAAGAATGTGTAACATATAATTATTTTAAAATACACGTTGTTCCATAGGTATTCTATTTAGTGAATTTTTGTTGTGCTTAATTAAATGGGACTAGTGTCTACCTTAATGTTTATTCTATGGTCTCCATATGGCTTGAATGTGATTCTCACCATACAACCACATTTTTCAGATAATTTTGACGGGTCCTCGAAGTCCATTTCAGTCGGACATTATAAGACATCGGATGCAGGTCCTCATGTCCTCGTGATTATATGGTGTCAAGCTCTGACTAGGTGTAATGTCGGGATGATGGGTTTTATTTCGATGTAATTTTACTAAAAGTGAATTCACTATAAGTCTCTGTAGATGTAAAGAAAGAATGATGCACGTGGTGCCCTTTTCCCGTGTGTGGATAAAATTAGTCAAATGCAATATGATAATCTTTTAAAGTTTTATTTTATTCACTTTATTAAAATTTATTTTTAGAAGGTCCTCTAGTTTTCTGCAATTTCTTTTTATTAAATTATTGTTGGGAAAGGGGTGTCACACTATTCAATCTTTTATTTTCTATATAAGCGTGCTTAGGAATTTGTTAGAAACACACCTAATTACCCCAACAATCACAAGTCTAGAGAGAAGTCAAAGACAGTCTTGCTTGTAAGCCTGACCTCTTACCTCCTTCCCTCTTCTTCTTCTTCTTCTTCAATCTTTCTTTTTTGTTTTCCAATCTTGTTTCTTCAATCTTGTAATTGGTTTCTTATTTCCAATATTTAAATCTTATGGAAGGCATTGCCTCCTAAGTTTTATATATATATATATATATATATATATATATATATACTATTTAGTTTTCTGCATTTCATTTCTGCATTTGTTTCATGGAAGGCTTTGCCTCCTTTTAATTTCTTGTTTTAATTTTGTTCTTCTTTTATGTTTAATTCTGTTGCATTCCGTATGCTACCTACTTCTCTTCTGTAGGTAGGAATGTGATATTAAATCTTAGTCTCTGCTTCCGAACCCCTCTTGGTATCAGAGCCAGATGGGGAAGAAGGAATGTGATATTAACTTTGAATTATGAATTATTTATCTAAGTGGTGCTTTGCAGTTACTTATTCATGTTCATAATCAACTAAGTTCCACTCACTGATATTAACTTTGAATTATAATTTATTCATCTAATAAGTTGCAGTTTAATTATCTATATTCTTGATCAAATTGTTTAAAGTTCTCTATATATTGGTAAGTTATCCTTTGACCAGAATTTTGATAAAAAATATTTTATGAAAAGGTTATATATAAGGTAACCCTATTGCCAATCCTGTTCTTCAACATGCTGATCATAACGAAGAACTCTTAGCCAAGATCAATGAGCAGCTTGACCTACTGAAGGCAATGGCTTTCTATAAACATGTTAAGAGAATCATCCTTTGGTGAAGATAACCTGATTAGCTTTGATGCCAGGGTTATCTGCTTCAAATGTGGCGTTCTTGGCCACATCAGCAGGAAATGTCTTAACCAACCCAAACCTGGTTACAAACCAAAACATTATGATAAAAAACAGGCCAGTGGACCTAAAACCCAGGAAAGGCCTCAAAATACTCCAAACACTTGCTGCACTTGTGGTAAGAAGGAACCCAAACCCAGACTTCAGCGTAATAGAAAAACTATCACCTGCCTCGTCTGTAACAAAACTAACCACAACTGGAGGACCTGTAGGATCATTAGAAAGATTAGAGCCTTTAAGATCGATCCTAATTCCAAAAAAAAAGATCATCAACTACTGCAAAGATAATAAACCCAATAGATACGATAGGATCTTAGGGGAGCTTAGAGCCCTTAACCGTGATCCTAAAACCAAAAGTAGAATTGACAATTGGTTAACTCATTCTTTTAAAAAGGATTCTAGTTCTGAATCTTATTTTATTAACCTATCCTCTTCCATCAACAATTTCAAAATTAATATTTTGTCTCTTGTTAAAAACTTTGAAAATAGAATTATCTGGGAATCCCTAGCTTTACTCTTCTCTTTTTAGTTATCTACAGATGGCATGATAACTTACTATCTAGGGCAACCCACTATGTCTAATTCTCTTAGTTATCCCCTTAACTTAGATAAAAGTTGTAACACCCTAAAATAATTTAATTAAGTAATTGATTAAATTATTTAAAGTGTTCCACTATTTTTATTTTATTATGTGATGATATGGTATTTTATTTTAATTGAAGGGGATGGCGTTGGTAATACCGGAATTTCAAGTGACGGCCCAAGAGGCCCAAGCCCGTTGGCTTAGGCGCTCTTTAGACACTAGGGGTCTAGGTCGCGCCCCACTAGTGTCAAAGGAAAGAAAGAAAGTCGAAATAGAGAAGAAAAGAAAGAAAGTCGAAGAGAGGAGAAGAGAAGGAAGAGCGATTTCAAGCTTGGAGTTAGGGTTTGTGCGCCTTGATCCTAGGTAAGGGTTCCTAATCTTCTATGATTCGATTTCCTTTCTCTATCAATTGCTTAGGTTTCGAATTTCCCTAACCCTTTCTATTTTGATCAATTCGCAATGATCCTAGGGAAAGAGAGAAAGGGCGTGATTGAGTGAAAAGGAGGAGCTTCTTTGTTGCGGTGATTTGTCGGTGCTTCGGTGGAAAAGGCTCTAGCTCGTCATAATCAAGGTTAGGGGAGTCTCACTCTATAATAGAGAATATAATAGGTTGTATGTAAACCATAGGACCCCACTTGACACTACTTGCTAATTGTTAGAATTGTTTAGGTTAGTTGGAATTGATAATTAGTGTGATTGATTTGATTTCCCTATGCTAAGGTTTGGATTTCATGTGTTAATTTTGTGCTTTGAAGTGTTCTTAATTTATATATGTGAGATTGGATGTTGCTGGAAAAAGTGCAGTGTGTTTTGTGATTGTTGTGGTATTTTGAGTTTTGGAAAAATAATTGAGAATTGGTGTTTGGTTGTGATGGGGCGCCTGGGCGCCAAGTGCTGGGGGGGGGGGGGGGGGAAATTGGCGCACTGGGCGCTGTTTACTGTTGCTGGGCGTGTGTGTGTTCTGGGCAGGGCGCCTGTGTTGCTGCCCTGTGGCGCCTGGGGAGGCGCCAGGTTGCTGCCTATGCTTAGGCAAGGCGCATAAATCATGTTTTTGGGCAAACTCATTTTCTGAGCATATTTTACCGAGCCAAACTTTGTATTGACCTGACCAAATGTTATTTAAAACACTTTGGCTAAAGAATTTCTGGATTTGCACTTGTGGTTTTGAAATTGTCCTATTGGGCATCATTTTGACTTGTTTTAGGGGTGCCTTGTGCACACATCATTTTCTGAGCATATTTTGCCGAGCCAAACTTTGTATTGACCTGACCAAATGTTATTTAAAACACTTTGGCTAAAGAATTTCTGGATTTGCACTTGTGGTTTTGAAATTGTCCTATTGGGCATCATTTTGACTTGTTTTAGGGGTGCCTTGTGCACACATCATTTTCTGAGCATATTTTGCCGAGCCAAACTTTGTATTGACCTGACCAAATGTTATTTAAAACACTTTGGCTAAAGAATTTCTGGATTTGCACTTGTGGTTTTGAAATTGTCCTATTGGGCATCATTTTGACTTGTTTTGGGGGTGCCTTGTGCACACATCATGTTCTGAGCATATTTTACTGAGCCAAACTTTGTATTCACCTGACCAAATCATATTTTAAGTGTTTTGGCTAAAGAATTTCCAGATTTGCACTTGTGGTTTGAAAGTTGTCCTATTGGGCATCATTTTGACTTGTTTTAGGGGTGCCTTGTGCACACATCATGTTCTGAGCATATTTTACTGAGCCAAACTTTGTATTCACCTGACCAAATCATATTTTAAGTGTTTTGGCTAAAGAATTTCCAGATTTGCATTTGTGGTTTGAAAGTTGTCCTATTGGGCATCATTTTGACTTGTTTTAGGGGTGCCTTGTGCACACATCATGTTCTGAGCATATTTTACCGAGCCAAACTTTGTATTCACCTGACCAAATCATATTTTAAGTATTTTGGCTAAGGAATTTCCAGATTTGCACTTGTGGTTTGAAAGTTGTCCTATTGGGCATCATTTTGACTTGTTTTGGGGGTGCCTTGTGCACACATCATGTTCTGAGCATATTTTACCTAGCCAAATTCTGTATTCACGTGACCAAATCCCATTTTGAACATTTTGGCTAGAGCGGTTTCAATTTTTAAGGTGGTCTACTATGTTTGTGCGTTTGGGTGTTGCGTGGGGCGCCAAGTGTGGCCGCCTAGGGCGCCTAGTGGGGCGCCCGTGACTTGTGTTTGAGTTTCGGGTCTAATAGTGCTAGATTGGTCCCTAAGTGTTATCCTAGTCCTAGGGACGTGATTGTGATGAGGAAATGATGAGTTGGTTGATGATGAGGCCATGGGGGCTAAAACTAAGATTAATTAAAGATGTGATATAGGATACATGGACCGTGTTGTTAATAATTATGATTGTGGTTTTGTCATGGAGTCTCATGCATTCATAAGGCTGCGGTCTGAGTTGTTAATTATGATAATGAGGCTGCGGTCTGAGTTCCAAATTGAAATGATAAGGCTGCGGTCTGAGTTGATATTATGATGATAAGGCTGCGGTCTGGGAAAATGGTACCACATGCATAACGGTATTGCATACATCCTCATGATAAGCATGCTAGTTTGGTGATTGTATGGACTATGCTACTGTGTGACTGTGTGAGTGTGATGCTATGACGTAATATACTTCTTATTATAATCTTTATTATGTAGTTGAGACTCACCCTTCTGTTGTTGTTTACTACAGGTAGTTCTGAGTAAAGGCTTACTCCTTTCACTCCCGAGTCGGTCTGCTCTGATACGTGACACCTAGGGGGTTGGCTTAGGATTTCTAATGATATTTAATTGTTGTTGATTTTCGTGTGCATTGACCTAACGATTCCGATGAGGCCGTTGTTTGGCATTTTGAGTTTATGTTATTTTTCCGCTGCGAGTCGTTTAAATTATAATGTGTGGATTTTTGTTGATGAAATCAAGAGTACCTTAATTTATTAAATGGTGTTGCGTATTGTAAATGGTTACATCAAGTACGTGTGTAGCATTCCATTCAAAAAGAAATTTTGAAACTCTGATCTCTATGGAAAATAGCCGGGTAGAATGGGGTGTTACATTAGTGGTATCAGAGCAAAAGTTCGGTCTGTCCGACCAAGTGTGTCTGTCTGTCATATTGTGTATGACAATTAGGTGTTTTGTTTTAGTTCTAAATTGTCGTTTATGCTGCAGTGCTAGGTTGATATGGCTAGAAGGGATGATGCTGCTTTGGCTGCTGCTCTGCAGGCCATAGCCCAAGCTGTTGGAAATCAACACAATGCTGCTGATATGAATGCCCGTAACCTGGCAACGTTTCAGAGGGAAAACCCACCCACCTTCAAGGGTCGGTATGATCCCGATGGAGCCTTGTCGTGGCTGAATGAGATAGAGCGGATATTCCGTGTTATGGATTGCACTGCTGCCCAGCAAGTGAAGTTTGGGACGCACATGCTGGCGGAAGAGGCTGACAAGTGGTGGTTAGGGATGCTGCATAGGTTGAACACTGCTGGTGAAGAGGTTACTTGGGATGTCTTCACAAGAGAGTTTAAAAGAAAGTACTACCCTGAAGACGTTCGGGCCAAGAAAGAGGTAGAATTTCTAGAATTGAAACAGGGAAATAAGACTGTGGCTGAGTATGCAGCCAAATTTGAAGAGCTGGCTCAATTCTGTCCTTACTACGCCAATGATGCTGATTTAGAGTTCTCTAAATGTGTGAAATTTGAAAGTGGCCTGCGACCTGACATTAAGAAGGCAATTGGGTATCATGAGATACGAGATTTTGCTAGATTAGTTGACAAGAGTAGAATTTATGAAGAGGACAGTTCTGCTGCCTACAAGATTGGGAAAGAAAAGAGGAATACTCAGTTTAGGGGCAAACCATATGATGTGTCTGGAGGTAAAAATAAGTGGAAGGCAGGTGCTGGTAAGAAATTTTCTGAGGGTAAGAAGCCTAGTGGGGGAGGTGCTTCCGCTGATATAGTGTGCTACACCTGTGGCAAGCCGGGTCACAAAAGTTTCGATTGCAAGACGGAGGTAATGTGTTACCGTTGTGGGAAGAAAGGTCATATGGCGTCTAACTGTGATCGTAAGGAATCAGTGTGTTTCAATTGTGGTGAAGCTGGTCATTTCAGTTCTAAATGCACCAAACCGAAGAAAGAGAAATCCAATGGAAGAGTTTTCGCGCTAGCAGGCTCAGAGGGGCCCAATGAGATTCGAGGTACTTGTTTTATTTATGGTTCCCCTTTAATTGCCATAGTTGATACTGGTGCTACGCATTCTTTTATTGCTGCTGCTTGTGCTGAAAAGTTAAATCTAGTATTGTCTGATATGAAAAGGGAAATGGTTATCGACACTCCGGCTAAGGGTTCGGTGACTACTTCTCTATTGTGTGCTAAGTGTCCTCTGTCAGTATTTGGCAGAGATTTTCTGGTTGACCTTATATGTTTGCCTTTGGGAGGGTTGGATGTTATTCTTGGTATGGACTGGTTAGTGGATAACCATGTGCACATTAACTGTTTCAGCAAGTCTGTGAGTTTCTTTCCTCCTGGGGAGGGAGAGTCTGTTTTGTTGTCTGGGGATCAGCTGCATAGGGTAATGAAGGATGGTGGTCAACTATTTGCTTTGATGGCGTCTATGTCTGCTGAAAACCAAGCTATGGTCGAAGGATTGCAGGTGGTGTGTGAATTCCCTGAAGTGTTCCCTGATGAGATTCCTAGTGTGCCACCCGAGAGGGAAGTAGAGTTTGGGATTGACCTTGTGCCTGGTACTAGGCCTGTGTCCATGGCTCCGTACCGAATGTCAGCTTCTGAGTTATCTGAATTGAAGAAGCAGTTGGAAGAGTTACTTGAAAAGAAATTTGTGAGGCCTAGTGTGTCACCATGGGGAGCTCCGGTTTTATTAGTAAAGAAGAAAGATGGGAGTATGCGCCTGTGTGTGGATTATGGACGGTTGAACAAGGTGACTATTAAAAATAAGTACCCTCTTCCGAGAATTGATGATTTGATGGACCAGCTGGTGGGTGCTAAGGTTTTTAGTAAAATCGATTTGAGGTCAGGGTATCATCAGATTAAAGTAAAAGATGAAGACGTCCAGAAGACAGCGTTTCGAACGAGATATGGACACTATGAATACTCTGTGATGCCGTTTGGTGTTACCAACGCACCAGGAGTGTTTATGGAGTACATGAACCGTATCTTCCATAGTTACTTGGATCGGTTTGTGGTAGTTTTTATAGATGATATTCTGGTATACTCCAAGTCTGAAGAGGAACATGCAGAGCACTTAAGATTGGTGCTTGAGGTATTGAAAGAGAAGAAGCTTTATGCTAAGTTGTCCAAATGCGAGTTCTGGCTGCGTGAGGTAAGCTTTTTGGGTCACATTATTTCTAGTGATGGCATAGCTGTAGACCCAGCTAAGGTTGATGCAGTGTTGCAATGGGAGAGCCCAAAGTCTGCGACTGAGATTAGGAGTTTCTTGGGGTTGGCCGGTTACTACAGGAGGTTCATTGAGGGTTTCTCAAAGCTAGCCCTTCCGTTGACTCAATTGACGTGTAAAGGGAGAATTTTTGTTTGGGATGCTAAGTGTGAAGAGAGTTTCCAAGAGTTGAAGAAAAGATTGACAACATCTCCGGTGTTAGTGTTGCCCGTGCCGGATCAGCCGTTTGTGGTATATTGTGATGCTTCCAGAATGGGCTTAGGGGGCGTATTGATGCAGGATGGGAAGGTAGTCGCTTATGCGTCCAGACAGTTGCGGACTCATGAGAAGAACTATCCTACTCATGATTTGGAATTGGCTGCTATTGTGTTTGCGCTAAAAATTTGGAGGCACTATTTGTATGGCACTAGATTCGAGGTATTCAGCGACCATAAGAGTTTGAAATACTTGTTTGATCAGAAGGAGCTGAATATGAGGCAGAGGCGTTGGTTAGAGCTGCTGAAAGATTATGATTTTGGCTTAAACTATCACCCCGGCAAAGCTAATGTCGTGGCTGATGCTTTAAGTCGAAAGACTTTGCATATGTCAGCAATGATGGTAAAAGAGTTGGAGTTGATTGAGCAATTCCGTGATATGAGTCTGGTGTGTGAAGTGACACCGCGGAGTGTTAAGCTGGGTATGCTGAGGATTGGTAATGACTTCTTGGTTAGTATCAGAGACGCCCAGAAGTTAGATGTGAAGCTGGTTGACTTGTTAGTTGCGGGTGATCAGAATGTGGATGGGGATTTCAGGTTGGATTCCCAGGATGTGTTGAGATTTAGAGACAGAATCTGTGTTCCCGATGATATTGAGATGAAGAAGATGATCCTTGAGGAGAGTCATAGGAGCAAGCTGAGTATTCATCCAGGGGCTACAAAGATGTATCATGACTTGAAGAAATTATTCTGGTGGCCTGGTATGAAGAAAGATGTAGCACAGTTTGTGTACGCCTGTTTGACTTGCCAGAAGTCAAAGGTCGAGCACCAGAAACCTGCGGGGTTGATGCAACCTTTAGATGTTCCGGAATGGAAATGGGATAGCATTTCCATGGATTTTGTGACTGGGTTACCAAGAACCGTTCGGGGATTTGATTCTATTTGGGTGATCGTGGATAGGTTGACGAAGTCTGCTCACTTCCTTCCTATCAACATCACGTATCCGGTAGCGAGATTGGCCGAGATATATATACAGGTGATTGTGAAGTTGCATGGTGTCCCGAAGAGTATTGTATCTGACAGAGATCCGAGGTTTACTTCGGAGTTTTGGGGGAGCTTGCAGGAGGCATTGGGGTCCAGATTGAGGTTGAGTTCAGCCTACCATCCTCAGACTGATGGGCAGACAGAGAGAACCATTCAGTCATTGGAGGACTTATTGAGATCGTGTGTTTTAGAGCAGGGAGGTGCGTGGGATACACACCTTTCGTTGATTGAGTTCACTTACAACAACAGCTACCATTCGAGTATAGGGATGGCTCCTTATGAGGCACTGTATGGACCGAGGTGTAGAACTCCTTTGTGTTGGCATGAATCGGGCGAAAGTGTTGTTCTTGGACCTGAATTGGTGAGAGAAACTACAGAGAAGATAAAAATGATCAGGGAGAAAATGAAAGAGTCTCAAAGTCGGCAAAAGAGTTACCATGATAAAAGGAGAAAGGATTTGGAATTTCAGGCTGGAGAGCATGTTTTCTTGAGGGTCACGCCTATGGCTGGTGTTGGGCGTGCACTTAAAGCAAAGAAGTTGACTCCTAGATTTATTGGACCGTATCAGATCACTGAGAGGGTCGGAAAGGTTGCTTATAGGGTGGCTCTACCACCTAATCTTTCGAACTTGCACGACGTATTTCACGTGTCGCAACTTCGGAAGTACATTCCGGACCCGTCTCATGTGATCCATATGGATGATATTGAGGTGCGAGATAACCTCACTGTGGAGACTATGCCAGTGAGGATTGATGATAGAGAAGTGAAGGTGCTGAGAGGGAAAAGCATTATTTTAGTGAAGGTGGTGTGGTTGGGAGCTACTGGCGAGAGCGTGACTTGGGAGCTGGAGAGTAGGATGCGGGAGTCCTATCCAGAGCTATTTGACTCAGGTATGAATTTCGAGGACGAAATTTCCTAAGTGGGGGAGAGTTGTAACACCCTAAAATAATTTAATTAAGTAATTGATTAAATTATTTAAAGTGTTCCACTATTTTTATTTTATTATGTGATGATATGGTATTTTATTTTAATTGAAGGGGATGGCGTTGGTAATACCGGAATTTCAAGTGACGGCCCAAGAGGCCCAAGCCCGTTGGCTTAGGCGCTCTTTAGACACTAGGGGTCTAGGTCGCGCCCCACTAGTGTCAAAGGAAAGAAAGAAAGTCGAAATAGAGAAGAAAAGAAAGAAAGTCGAAGAGAGGAGAAGAGAAGGAAGAGCGATTTCAAGCTTGGAGTTAGGGTTTGTGCGCCTTGATCCTAGGTAAGGGTTCCTAATCTTCTATGATTCGATTTCCTTTCTCTATCAATTGCTTAGGTTTCGAATTTCCCTAACCCTTTCTATTTTGATCAATTCGCAATGATCCTAGGGAAAGAGAGAAAGGGCGTGATTGAGTGAAAAGGAGGAGCTTCTTTGTTGCGGTGATTTGTCGGTGCTTCGGTGGTGTCATACCCCAATTTTGTCCGGCTTAGGTCAAAACCCTAATTTTCTCCACAAAAAAAAATAAAAATAAATTATGCATTGCATTTTGAATCCTAGAAACCGCTCCAAAGTTTTTGGAATCATTCTTAGGGATAGAATGCACTTTTTAAGAAACTAGGGTTTTGAAAATACGTTATGCATGCATGGCAAGCTTTGAAAAATATTTTATGCATGTATGGCAAGGACCTAAAAGCATTTTTTTTGGAAAACAAGAATTGATTTTTAAGCCAAGAATCGATTTATAGTATGTTGCATAGGTCTTGAAAATCGATTTTTAAGCTCTTCCATAGGCCATGAATCGATTCCTCATTGCTTTAACTAAACATGGAATCGATTTTCACCTATTATATATGTCCTGAAAATCGATTTCCCTCTCCTTTCATAGGCCTTGAAATCGATTTTCAGGCCATTTTAAAGAGGTGAAAATCGATTCCTCCTTTTTCCATAGGCCATACAATCGATTCCCATCATTTCCAAAAATAAAGAATCGATTCCTACATGTTTCCAAAGACCACAGAATCGATTTTCAGGATCTCCAAATGTCCTGAAAATCGATTCCTACCATTTTCCATAGGCCATATAATCGATTCTTGTCATTTCCAAAAGAAAAGAATCGATTCCTACACATTTCCAAAGGCTCAAACAATCGATTCATCCTTGCCATAAATGTTTTAAAAAAATTTTTACGCTTTCCTAAGCCTATAAATAGGCAGCCTCAAATCACATTTTGGGAGGCACACATCTCATGGAGAGGAGATCTCAGAGGACAGGGAAAAACTTCACAGGGTCAGAAAAACAGACACAGCTCACAAGATCAGAGAGAAGAATTGCTACACACATTTTTTTCTGAGAAGAATTGCTCCAGAAACATTTTCACAAGATCTGGGAAGACAACTCTCGCAAATCTCATTTTCCAGTTCTCCGCTTCATTTTTGTTCTTCAGATCTGTAATATCTGCCTTCATCAGAGGTATTTCTGTTTTTATATTTGTTAAAATTCAATCATTCTGATCCATGCCAAGATTGCCCTATGTGATTTAATTTAGCTGTAGTGTCCTTGTTGATGATGAACCACATGATTCCCACTTGTGCCTAGTGCATCATTTTCTAAGTGATGAAGATGGTCTCAGATGATTCAACCTCTCCTTTTAAACCCTTTCAAAAAAAAAACATTCTTTTTTCAGAACTACGTCGCTTTGATTCCCGTTCGGGATACGTAGGAGCGAGCCACGTTCTCGTCAAGCGCAACAAATAAAAATCCTTTTCATCCCCAAAAACAAATTATTTTCATAAAAACAAACAAAAAGAACCATTTTCCAACCCATTGTTGCTAATAGCTCATCAGAGCCTCTGTTCGTTTAGCTATTGGCGACAATGTCTTTTTCTCATAAGAATAATAAACGATGGTCCATCATAACCTTTGTTAGTCTGATCATTGTGCAAATCAATCTTTTTTCGAAAATCACTTTCAAAAAGATAATAAAAACGAGTTGTTATCAATAGTCCATCAGAACCTTTGTTCGTTTGACTAGCGGTACAACTCTCTCTTTTTGAGTATTTAGTAGTGATTCATCATAGCCTCTGCTAGTTTAATCATTTGCTAATGCTCGTCATATTTCAAAAAACTCACTAAAAAAGATAAAAACCCAAAAACATTTTACCACTTTCTTACCTAAACCTTTTACCAAAACATTTTCACCCTCATGCATCTTCATCCATCCCTATTTATGCGACACTCTCATGCATTCTCAAGTATTTATGCCTTGCATAATAAACGTAATCATACTCAAATGCTCATGCATTCTTGTATGCTCATGCATCCTCCTGTCTACTCATTCATGCATTCATTCTCGTATGCTCATGCATTCACATGCTTGCCAAATCATGCATCATTGCTCACATGTTCATTCACCTAACCTAGAATACTCTATGCCTATGATCAATTGTATTCCTTTGTTCTTGATGCCATTTGAATGTCTTGACTTAATTGTGCACAAACCCTTTTACACAATCATGTGCCCTTATAAGGCTACCAACATGTGTAGCATAGAGGCATATGTGCCCCTCTTGAGATTGCTTCCAACTTGTGTAGCAACTCTCCTTCACACACAAACACAATTGTTTTGAGAACTTTGTCTTGCACCTTTAACAATTAAATCTCTTGATTATATTGGCATGCTTAATCTTAGTTGATGATCAACATGTTCATGATTGCTTGATTAGTTGAATATGTTTGAACTTCATTCATTCATTTTGCATTTGGTTTTGGACATAGATTTCGATTGAAAATGATTTATTTATTTTCTAAAAACTCTTTTCCAAACCAATTAATTTTCAAAGCATTTTCAATAAACAAAAATAAGCAAGTAGTGGAGGTCACCCATAACCTTTGTTAGTTTGATCTCTATGAACGCTCTTCAAATTTACATGAGTACTTAGCGATGATTACCCATAACCTTTGTTAGTTTAATCATTCGCTAAGGCTCGTCCTACTTCGAAAACCTTTTCGAAAATATAATAAAAACAAGTCGTTACTAATAGTCAATCAGAGCCTTTGTTCGTCTGACTAGAGGTAACAACTCTTTTTGAGTATTTAGCAGTGATTACCCATAGCCTTTGTTAGTTTAATCACTCATTAATGCTCGTCCTATTGCGAAAACTCACCAAAAAGAACAAAACAAAAACCTTTTCAAAACCAAAGGCTTAGAACTACGTCGCCTTTGATTCTCCACCCGGAGATACGTAGGAGCAGGGCCACGCCCCTGTCAAGCGCAAAAATAAACAATTTCTAAATTAAAAAAAATACAAACAAATCTCTTTCATTTCAAAAACCAAAAATCAAATTTTCAAAGTAGGGGATTAAGTCGGTCGTACGGCCGGGTTAATCATTGTTTTAGGATAAGTGAACTGTGGTCCTTCAGAGCCCCAGCGCTCCTTCAGCCCCAAGCGGCCCTTCAGACCCCCAGTGGTCCTTCAACACAGTTCACGCAATCCTAAGACCCCTATATTAAAAAACACCAACACACAAACATTTTCAACCAAGAACTACGTAGCTTTGAATTCTCCATCGCACCGGGAGATACGTAGGAGCGGGCCATGTCCCGTCAAGCATTTTTTTTCTAAAAAACCTTTTCCCCCCCCTTTTTCACCAAAAATAATATTTTCATTAAAAGTTTTCCCATTCATCTCCAAATAAGAAATAAATAGGCAAATCTAGGTATTTTTCAAATCAAACGTTAAAACCACACATTTAATTAGAGGTTCCCTTTCGGTAGAAAGGACGTGCGCGGTGCTAACACCTTCCTCGCACGTAATCGACCCCCGAACCTATATCTCTAGTTTCAAAAGACCATCCGCCTTGTCCAAAAGACCTTTTTTCAATGTTTTGGTCTTAAAATTAAAATATTGGTGGCGGCTCCAAAATTTTCCACGTTGTACATTGAGAAACCCAAATGGGGATTTTTCGGGGTGCAACAGCTGGCGACTCCACTGGGGACACTTTTTTAAAAACGAGGGTCAAGCCTAACTAATTTAAATGTGTGGTTTAATGTATTGTTGATTTGATTGAAACCTTGTTTGCCTTTCCTTCTTATCATTGATTGTAGGCGTATGCATTTGTGTTCTTCTATGTTTGTTCCCTGTCTCATCTTTTATTCCTTTTCTTTTTATATGTTTATGCCCATGCATTCTTCCAACCCCCATGTTCCCTTCTTTCTTTGCTCCTTTTCTTCAAGGTAAGCTCATGCATTTCTCCCCAATTCTATCATGTCCCTTCTTCTCAGCTCCCTTTCTGAAATAAGTAATGTGTTTGTTGTTGGTACCCTAAGCTAGTTGTATTTGAATGATATTAAACCCTAGGGTAGACGACATGCTATTGTCTGGACTGTCTGGATTCTCATTTGCAGGTGGGGTAGTACTAGGGAAAATGCCCTTGACACACACTACACTTATACCCTGTGGCTATGTGCTTTGAGTGGGACCATAACCCAGGTCTGCAAAACTTAGGAGAGTGGATTCGAGTAGTGAGAGCCCATCAGGACCTTTGTCCGTTTGGCTACTTGCGAAAGTTTCAACCAGAGTTGTGCTCTTTCATGATGCCTCACACCTAGCAGTTTGCTGCATTTGTGGGGAATTTTGTGAAAGGGACTGTAGCTCTGGTGGCCTTGTGAGGGAGTGAATAGAGCTACACGGGAGGATTACCCTTTAAATTGCCCTAGATCATAGATTCTACCCCCTTTTAGGTCACAAGGGCTTTCCAAATTGTGTGTTGCATCGTTGCATTCAGTTCAATCAATTTTTCCTTCAAAATTTTTGAAAATTAAAAAAAATGCTTTCCCTTTTCAATAAATACCTATATGAGGTGGCATATAGGGTGAAAATTTTCAAATCACCACCTGTAAATATCCTCTTTCTGCAAAAACACAAAAAAAGAAACATCCTTGCATCATCGCATCATTGCATCACTGCATCATTGCATCATTTGCATTGCATAAAATTCTAATTTTGAAAAAAACCATTCATATTGCATTCCCTTTCATTACATAAAGATAAAACGAAAAAAAAACAATTATCATCTGCATAGCATAAACATTTCATTTATAATCATGCAAAAAAAATCCTCGTCAAGTTCACCCAAAACATGGCATTCATGCATAAGCATTATTTCAAAAAAGACACAGTAGAACTACGTAAGCTTTGATTCCTCATTACAATGGGGATACGTAGGAACGGGCCATACCCCGTCAAGCACATTTTTCTAAAACCTTTTTTTCAATAAATCATTTGCATCATACTTGCATTCATTCATTACCTAAAATAAGAGAAGCGGGACGTCCTTGCAAAACAATCATCCTTTTTGAAAAAGTTTGTCCTTACTTGGTTGCAAACTCAAGGTGTCCTTGCAAAACAAACATTCTTTTTTTCAGAACTACGTCGCTCAAAAAAAACATTCTTTTTTCAGAATTCCTTCCAAAATATTTCCACCCCAATTCCACTTCTTACCTTTTACCCCAAGCAAAACTCAAAGGTTTTATGAGTTCATCCTCATAGACACTGAATCTGTCTCTATCAAACACTACAAAGAACCCAGAGACGACTATTTCATTACCCATTCTACACTCCAAATCCTGAATGTCCTGACACCTTCAGCCTTTGGACAAAATCCAAACAATACAACGAAATTTTCTCAGTTTTTTGACCCTATGGGTTATAATTACTAGGATTAAATATTGAAGAAGATTGAATAGCTGAAGATTGAATCCAAGATTGAATATTGAAGAACGGAAGAAGAAGATTGAAGAGGAGGAAGAAGTAAGCTTACAAGCTCTGACTTCTTACTAGACTTAGAGAGAGAAGTAATTGAAGTGTGTATTTGAAGCGTGTCTCTAACAATAGCCTAAGCACGCTTATATAGAAATTGAATGAATAGTAACCGGTTACTAACCGGAATAAATAGTAAAGGTGTAACACCCTGATAATTTCTAACTTGTAGAAATTACCGAAATGCACTACTGGCATACATCAGAGTACCTCATGTTTTAAATACTGAACACATACTAATACTCGATGCTAAAACCCATCAAGTGCGCTTACATAACTTGACGTAAAATACAAGAATCCGGTTCTTTCCCACTCAAACTAGTGTTCAGTACCAAAATAGAAAGTCTGCGGAAGCGAGTTACAACTTTATAAACATAAGTCGTACAATCGTACAATCTAAGATACAGGAATGGAAATACATAACAAGGTAAACAAACCATCAGCAACTCCTCTAAGCAACTCCTTAGCCATGCCTCATCGTCTTCAACTTAACCTGCATCTTTGAAAAACAACAACAATGGATTGGGTGAGACAACTTGTCTCAGTGAGTTCTATCGAGACCCCTTACTATTTCTCTCGGTCCAATTATGCTTGATTCATTATTCTTGATTCATAACTCATAGTCTTCATATTTGACTATGTGGCTAACATAAACGTTGTCCTCATAACCCTCATAAGCAGTTACAAGAGGCAACACATGAACAATGAACAATGATTTGTAGCATGTCACCGGTCACTTGGCACAATAAGCTCCTGGTGAACCCAATCCACTAATCGCTAGTAGGCAAACCTCATTGGGCCTAGGTTCATAGGGCTCATGACTTCCCCTCCCCTAGCACACTAAACTGAAATAGGGTCGTCGCCCTAACATAATGTATATATTTTAATATACCTGAACATGAACATAACAGTGATCCTCGAACATAACGATGAACCTATACAAAACAATGGCATTATTCTTAACATGATCTTATCATTAGGTGATCTCACACGGTATTACTAACGTTGTTAACTTAACCTATAACTATCCTTTACCTAGTTCACATCATAATGTATCGCCCACACTCAACTTTATGATACCCTAACTTAGTCATAATCAATCTCGTAACGTCAACATGATTCGGAACATTAACTAACATCAATCACAGTCAATTTCATGGCAATGGTACTATAACATCATTGGGCGAGGTTGGGGAAGGGATTAGAACGCAATTGGAATCGTTCGGAACGGTTTAAAACACTTTTTAAAAGAGGCTACCCGAAGGCCACGCACGATCCGTGCCCAGGTGCGCACGACCCGTGTGTGTCTGGAAAACTTAACATTTTTGAAACCGAGCCTAGCGCATGATCCGTGCTCCTTAAACGCACGATCCGTGCAAGGTCTAAAAATCAACCCAGGCTCCCTGCGAACAGCCAACACGGTCCGTGCCCCCATAAGACACGATCCGTGCGTGTTCAACAGTAGCCCAGTTTTGCTGTTTTTTTGCACGATACCATTCCGTTCCGATTCCGATATACTTTCTGATCGAAACTCCCACATTACACGCACACCATTACAGTCAATTACAGTCAAATCAATCATCATATAGCAATCAACAATCATAACAACAATTCATAAGTAACTTAATCAATCATATAATTCGGTATTTAAAGCGTATTTTCACAAAGCGGATTGAGTATAGAACTCACCTAGTGAGTATAGAACTCACCTTTCGGCGATGAAAATCGCTCACAACGCCAAGACTTCAATGACTCGAACGAACACTGAATACCCGAACTATCCCCGAACGACTTCCTCTTGCTCTCACGAACACCAACCCTTAGACAAGTAAAACTCAGCAACCACAAATCCTTCCCCAGCTGTTCTAGATCGAAAAGAAGGTTCGGGAATTACACGGAACTGAAGTGCAGATTCCTTAACTGCCCCAAATAGTGAAAGGATGAACATGCAACTTAGAAAGATCTATTTTGAGCTTGGTTTTCAGAACTGGGATTTGATGGAGGAGGAAGATCTAGGTGAAGATCTTTACCTCAGATTGAAGAGGATGCTGTGAGGATTACAATGGGCAAGGAATTAAGAACATGCATTGGGGATCTATTCCCTCCCCTTCTCTTCTTCCCCTCTTGCGACTCCCCCCTTTTCTTTCTCTCAAACCCTCTCTGCTTTTCAGTTCTAAGAAAATGGAATGAATGGAAGAGTGGCTGGGTGTGTGGCTCAGCTGATCACTTAAAGGGGTATGAAATTACCCTTCTGCCGTTCAGTTACTAATCCTCCCCCCATCGCTTCTATTAGCTCTAAACATCTAATTCAATGCAATTAATTTTAAATAAACACACAAATTGCATCACTCATAATTCAAACAAGTCATTTTCAAATCATTTTATTTTCAATAAAACTAACTAAATCACTCAATATAATTTCACGTCAAGATAATTAAAATAGCTATATAAAAAATATAGGGGATGTTACAAAAGGACTACTATTCAGAATCATATGCTTGATGACTTGAACTGTGCACTTAGGTGACCTGCAATGTGCACTGATGACTTGAACTGTTTGGGATCCAAAGTTTTCTGACTTGAATTGTTCAGAATTATTGAACCTTTGATAGTTGGCGAATTTGAAGGAATGATTGAGAGCACCTTCATGATTGTTGCTTTTGCTTAGTGGGGGACAAAAGCAAAGGTCATTATGGCATGTCATGGTGAAACTATATTCCACTTGTCTGCCATGCTTGTTGACTTGGGTGACTTTGACTTAGGGGAGTCATGTAAACAAGAAATAATAATTGGTTAGTAAAATAACAATAATTGATTTTTGAACAGTTTTTCGTGTCATCACTGACACTACGATCACTATGTCCAAGAGTGTTCAAGGAACAGTTTTTCATACCATTGCTGGTATTACTATCACCTTGTTCCAGGGTGTTGTAGGAACAGTTTTTCATACCATTGCCGGTACAACTATTACCATGTTCCAGGGTAGATGAGCAGTTTTTCCCACCAAGGGTGGTACAATTGTCATGCTTGAGGACATTTTTTGATTGACAAAATAAAATAAAATCTTTTGAAGACCTTAATTAATGAAGATCATCAGGAGAATAATTGTCAGAGCAGCCCTCTTCATTTTGGTAGAACGAATCTATTGAAGAGGATGAAGAAGACAAGGTTTGGACCTGCTTCTTCTTACTGTCTCTTTTTGAAGATGAAGGGACATTTTTGTCCTCAGTTTGATCCTGAAGAAGTTTCATAACATTCTGGAGTTTTTCCAGAACATCTTCTTCAGCAAGAGCTGCAGAAATTCTAGCCTTCTGATTAAGGAATTTGCAGGTGTCTGGATCAGCCACTTGCAGAGCCCTAGGATTGTTTTTAAACCAGGTGGTTACACTTTCAGGAGTTGCCATAGAAGCATCAAAGCGAGGCCACCATTTTACAAAAGCTTGTTTGTAAAAGGATAATAAAGATTTTGGAAGATGAAAATTACCAGTTTTATACTGCCATGTAAAAATCCATGAGAGTGAAAAAGTGGTAAAGAAATTTAAAATAATTGGATATTTATTGAGATCTTTGTTGAATCTTTTTGAAAAAGTTTGAAATCCTCCCTAGACTTCAATAGGTAAGACTTCTGGGATAGGCCCGAAGAAGTCCCACCATTAAAGGAACCAATTAGGGAAGGAGTACTTGGTTGCCCTTTTGAAATAGAACAACCAAGAGTGTTTGAAAGATTTGTTTTGTAAGCCAAGGATAAGATAATCCCAGGCTTTGATATAATCCCAGCAATTTTAACCCATAGGGTCAAAAAATGAGAAAATTTCTTTGTATTGTTTGGATTTTGTCCAAAGGCTGAAGGTGTCAGGACATTCAGGATTTGGAGTGTAGAATGGGTAATGAAAGAGTCGTCTCTGGGTTCTTTGTAGTGTTTGATAGAGACAGATTCAGTGTCTATGAGGATGAACTCATAAAACCTTTGAGTTTTGCTTGGGGTAAAAGGTAAGAAGTGGAATTGGGGTGGAAATATTTTGGAAGGAATTCTGTAACACCCCGGTATATTTAAAATGTAAAAATACCCAAGTGAGACAAAGAATAAACATCAGAGATAATAATTCCTGTTCAGACACTGAATACCACTATAAAATTTTTGCTGAAATACAAGATAACCATATTACATACAAATAAGATCATACGGTACTCAGACCATAAACTGTCAGCAATGGTGGTAATCAGAGTCATACAAGAAAGCGGAATGAAGATAAACATAACACTAATGCCATAGTGCTGTGATACATGGACATCAGAAGGAAAATAAATTTAAACATAAAACTAAGTCATCCTCCATCACCCGGGGCCACCTACTCGTGCCTCTGAGGTTTCTTCTGTCCCTGTTTATCTGTAAAACAACAACATTTAAACAGTGAGATACAATCTCAGTGAGTTCTACCGAGACCCCTACTAACACTCTCGGTCCGTTTAAAACATTTTTAAGATTGACACAGCACCGGCCGCAATCCACTTGCTAATCCCGGCGAATCATACAATAAGGCTTCGATCTAATAGGACACCGACTGCAATCCACTTGCTAATCTCGATGAACTAATATCCTAGGCCTTTCTACGTATCACCGACTGCAATCCACTTGCTAATCCCGATGAACGCAGCACAAAACAACAGTAACGTACCACCGACTGCCTCTTGACTAATCCCGGCGGACGTTACTCAGTACTCTTTGACACACCACCGACTGCCTCTTGACTAATCCCGGCGAACCCCTTACCAATAATAGTTTAACTATTGGCATCGGAGCCTAGGGTGGGGGATCATGACTGCCCCTCCTAGTATGTCAACATGGGTCGTCACCCATACCACGTAAATATATATTAAATATATCTACACTCGATGACCTGTTAGTTCACCTATACTCAATGAATAGTTAGTCCATCTACATTTGACCGTTAGTCGAACATAATACCCGCATTGGGCCGTTTCCTATAGTCGATATAATATATATCGTGAATCGTAGACCGGTTTAGACGAATAAATAATGATCATCCCGCCTAGTAATTTTGAGGATGTTACATTCTTCCCCACTTAAAAGAATTTTGTCCTCAAAATTAAATACGACGTACCTCAAGAAAACAAATACGGATACTGAGTCCGCATATCTTCCTCCAACTCCCATGTAGCTTCTTCTAGGGAAAAACCATCCCAAACCACCTTGACAATGGGAATTGACTTCGTCCGTAGCGTCCTCTCGCCACGTTCCATGATGTAATGTGGATGAGGTTGGAAAGATAAGTCCGGTCGGAGGTCAATCGTTTCAAAATCTAACGGTTGACTTGGATCGGGAATGTACTTCCGCAACTGAGATACATGGAATACATCATGTAGATTCGACAATGGTGGAAGCAAGGCGATACGGTATGCAAGAGGCCCAACTCGCTCGATAATTTGGAAGGGTCCAATATACCGAGGACTGAGTTTCTTCACCCGTAGTGCCCTACCTGTGCCAATTGTTGGTGACAATCTCAAAAACACATGATCACCTGACTCAAACTCTAACGGCCTTCTCCTTTTGTCGGCATAACTCTTTTGCCTACTTTGAGCAGCTTTCATTCTTTCCCTGATTTGGCGGATCTTTTCAGTAGTGTCTTGAATCATCTCGGGTCCTAACAATCGGTTCTCACCGACTTCCCACCAACACAATGGAGTTCTACATTTCCTTCCATACAAGGCCTCAAAAGGTGCCATTCCGATACTGGAATGATAACTGTTGTTATATGAGAATTCAACCAATGGAAGATGATCCTCCCATTTCTTCCCGTTATCAAGTACCGAAGCCCTGAGCATATCCTCTAATGTCTGGATAGTTCTCTCGGTCTGCCCATCTGTCTGCGGGTGGTAAGCGGTACTAAGAAGTACTTTAGTCCCCAATGCTTCATTCAGAGCTTTCCAAAATCGAGAAGTGAATTTCGGATCTCGATCCGACACTATACTGGTAGGAATCCCATGTAACCTCACTATGTTCTTTAAATACAACTCAGCTAACTTGGACACTTTACTGCTCGAACGAACCGGAATAAAATGAGCTGATTTAGTTAACCGATCCACAACTACCCAAATGGAGTCGTTACCGGCTTGAGACCTTGGCAATGCCATTACAAAATCCATGGAAATGTCTTCCCATTTCCACACTGGCACATCTAGTGGCCGTAGCAGACCAGCAGGCTTCTGATGTTCTATCTTAACCCTTTGGCAAGTCAAGCATTGAGATACGAACTCAGCAATCTCTAACTTCATTCCATGCCACCAATACATCTGCTTTAAATCCCTATACATCTTGGTGGATCCAGGATGTACAGAAAATAAACTTCGGTGTGCCTCCTCAAGCACTTGCTTTTTAATATCTTCGTTACCGGGCACACAGATCCTACCGTTGAAACAAATCATTCCATCACTATCCTTAGTAAAATCTGGCAACAATTTCTGCGATTGTAGCTTTTCATCAATTCCCTGTGCTAAGCGAATAGAATCCCTTAATGAACTAGAGATCCTCATGTGGCTCAACACTAACCGGTTCTTCCTTGATCTTGCATTCAAATTCAAGTCCCTAAAGGATTCCAACAATTTCATTTCATGCATCATAAACTCTGCTATGTGAATGGATTTCCTACTTAGTGCATCGGCTACAACATTAGCCTTTCCCGGATGATACTTCAATTCGAAGTCATAATCCTTCAGAAATTCCACCCACTTAAAAGAATTTTGTCCTAAAAATTTCGTCAAGCCTTTTATCCGACTAACCGAGAATCGACATTCTCAGAAGGGTCTTAAGTTGCTGAAAAACAATCTCGAACTAACGAAATGAGCGTAGGAACTCTTCCCAAGTTGGCACATCAATCTCCAAGTATGATCCACTACTACCTTGATACGAACTCTCTGGTCACCCCGGTATTTTTATCGAGTAAAAATACCCAAGTGTACCATCATAAAATAATCAGAGATATAAAATTTCTGCATAGATACTGAACACAACAATATAGTTCTCGCTGAATAACAACAAAACAGTCTTAAATACAAATAAGACCGAATAGGTTCTCTGTAAATAATCTTCAGCAAACTATAGTGCTCAATATCATACAAGAAAGCGGAATAAAATTATAATACCAATACATAGAGTTGTAGTACAAAGACACAACAGGAAATATAAACTTAAGCATAATCGCTAAAAATTTGAAAATCCAAAGACGGATCTGGAAGGATTAGGATTGGAGCAGAAGTCAACCTAACCTTCAACTCTTGAAAACCTTCCTCACAATCGGCATTCCATATGAACGGCTGGGCCTTACGAGTCAATCGAGTAAGTGGAAGAACCAATTGTGAAAAACCTTGAATAAACCTCCTATAGTAACCAGCTAGACCCAAGAAACTTCTTATTTCTGTAACAGATGTTGGTCTTTCCCAGTTCAATACAGCTTCCACCTTACTGGGATCCACAGCAACTCCCGACTGGGAAATCACGTGTCCCAAAAACTTTACTTCCGGCATCCAGAAGTCACATTTCGACGGCTTGGCATACAATTTCTTTTCTCGGAGTACGTTCAGAACAATGCGGAGATGTTGAACATGGTCCTCAATGGTCTTAGAGTACACCAAGATATCATCAATAAAAACTACTACAAACTGATCAAGGTACTTGTGAAAGACTCGGCTCATGTAATCCATGAATACCGCTGGAGCATTAGTCAAACCGAAGGGCATTACTACGAACTCATAATGTCCATATCTCGTACGGAAAGCTGTCTTCGGAATATCTAAGGCTCGTACCTTTATTTGATGATAGCCCGATCTCAGATCAATTTTTGAAAATACCACGGCACCTCGAAGTTGGTCAAGCAAATCGTCTATCCTTGGCAAGGGATATTTATTCTTGATCGTCACTTTATTCAGTTGTCGATAATCAATGCACAACCTCATGCTACCATCCTTCTTTTTGACTAGCAACACCGGAGCACCCCATGGAGAAGCACTCGGTCGAATGAACCTCTTTGAGATCAACTCTTCAAGTTGAGACTTCAATTCCTTTAATTCTAAAGAAACATTCAATAAGAAACAATAGATATTGATCCTGTACCGGAATCAATTCTATAGAAAACTCTACCTCTCGCTCTGGATGTACAGAAGAAACTTCATCCAGAAAAACATCCAGAGAACATCCAAAAAGTCATTCACAACTTGAACAGATGATAAATCTAATACTAGTTCCAGTGGATGCAGATAACATACTGACATGTGCTTCCACACCTTGGAATGAAGGTTGACCGTCTAAGGTGAACTATGTAACCGCTTCAGAATTTGTCTTAGACAATTCAACTGATTCTGAAGCGAAGCTGATAGTTGATTAACACAGTCGATTGCAACATGATTTGCAGTCATCCAATTCATACCCAAAATGGTGTCCACACTTCTCGTAGGCAAACAATAAATTCTATAACGAAATTTCTGCCTCTTATGACAAGTAGACAATTCTATACCAAGATTATGTCTGGACACGACCCTTAGCAGCAGTTAAAATAGTTATCGGCTCGGATAGCGATGATAAGGATAATCCCAACCGATTCACATGCGATCGGGATATACAGCAATAGGTTGCACCCAAATCATATAACACACTGACAGAGTTATTGAAAACCGATCTCATACTCCTCAGTAGATTGTCTGCAGTCGTAACTGCCTAAACATCCAGAATGTTGACTCGTCCTTGCCTTAGAGCTGCTTGTAACTCCTTGAAACTCTTCCTTACGGGGCACTCTTTACCATAGTGACCCTCTACATTTCTATAATAGCACCGATTAGATCTTCGCTTGCAATCTCCACTGTGAGGCCTTCCACAGTTAGAACATCTTCTGACCTTTGAAGAATCAAAGAACTGCATCTGCTTTTCCTTCGATGAAATTATCTTAGGACTTTGTATTCAGAGTTGATAAATCAACTACCTTCTTTCCTTTCCAATATTTCTTATGAGATCATCCTCGGCGACATAGGTTGATTGCACTAAGGCAACATAACTGGTAATAGTATAAGAACTGAGACCATAATTCATAAAAGCACTTATGCCCGTCTTATACTTCTGCATTCTCCATTCGTCATCCGAAGCTTACATTACCACTTGGTAAAACTGAGACAACTTCTCAAACTTAGCGGTGTACTCTTCCACCTTCATGCCACCTTTCCTGAGGATGCATCGGTTGGAGATTCCGGTTTTGGTCTAGGACTGCGTCTTGATCATCCAGTCATAATTCCGCTTATGATGCACTAAGTATTAAGTTGATCAGGCTCAATGTCTCTTAGCATCACAAGTGTAATTACAAAAAGGACTAGCAAGGAATCGACTCGACCCTAAACTAAGTCCGACTAGGTCGAACTGCTCTGATACCAACTGTAACACCCCGGTATATTTAAAATGTAAAAATACCCAAGTGAGACAAAGAATAAACATCAGAGATAATAATTCCTGTTCAGACACTGAATACCACTATAAAATTTTTGCTGAAATACAAGATAACCATCTTACATACAAATAAGATCATACGGTACTCAGACCATAAACTGTCAGCAATGGTGGTAATCAGAGTCATACAAGAAAGCGGAATGAAGATAAACATAACACTAATGCCATAGTGCTGTGATACATGGACATCAGAAGGAAAATAAACTTAAACATAAAACTAAGTCATCCTCCATCACTCGGGGCCACCTACTCGTTCCTCTGAGGTTTCTTCTGTCCCTGTTTATCTGTAAAACAACAACATTTAAACAGTGAGATACAATCTCAGTGAGTTCTACCGAGACCCCTACTAACACTCTCGGTCCGTTTAAAACATTTTTAAGATTGACACAGCACCGGCCGCAATCCACTTGCTAATCCCGGCGAATCATACAATAAGGCTTTGATCTAATAGGACACCGACTGCAATCCACTTGCTAATCCCGATGAACTAATATCCTAGGCCTTTCTACGTATCACCGACTGCAATCCACTTGCTAATCCCGATGAACGCAGCACAAAACAACAGTAACGTACCACCGACTGCCTCTTGACTAATCCCGGCGGACGTTACTCAGTACTCTTTGACACACCACCGACTGCCTCTTGACTAATCCCGGCGAACCCCTTACCAATAATAGTTTAACTATTGGCATCGGAGCCTAGGGTGGGGGATCATGACTGCCCCTCCTAGTATGTCAACATGGGTCGTCACCCATACCACGTAAATATATATTAAATATATCTACACTCGATGACCTGTTAGTTCACCTATACTAAATGAATAGTTAGTCCATCTACATTTGACCGTTAGTCGAACATAATACCCGCATTGGGCCGTTTCCTATAGTCGATATAATATATATCGTGAATCGTAGACCGGTTTAGACGAATAAATAATGATCATCCCGCCTAGTAATTTTAAGGATGTTACAAATTCCGTTAGAATCTTTATCCCAGAATTTTGGTTCCAGATGGGCCAAAAAAAGAAGTTTTCTTTTGTTATATATTGAGTTTGAGCTGGGGCGATTTGAGATGATTGAGTAGGGACAATTTGAGAATGCTTTTGAGTAGGGACAATCTGGGATTGCTTGGGGCTATATATTGGGTTTTTTGGATCTGTATAGCTAGGTCCAATGGAGGGATGTCTTGGTCACTGTCTTCAGCTATACTAGCCCAAGTTCTAGTTGGAAGATTGATTAATCCTTGTTCTTGAAAGGCAAGGAGGGGTTGGACTGGGAAAGCATAGTCCGATTTGGTTTGTTTGGTTTGATTTTGGGTTGGTAGGGTTTTCTGGGAAGAAGGCCCTGATTGGTTTAGGGTGGAAGTCCCTGTAGTAATTGGTAAAACAGATCCTGTAGCAATTGGTAATTTATTAAGGTTAGGTTTACCCTTACCTCTTCCTCTTCCTCGTGAGGAGGAAGCCCTGGAAGTCATCTTGATTGTGGCCCTGAAGATAATCACAAGAGAGCTTGTTAGCTTAACATGTCCTTCAATGGTGCTGTAATCAAACCTATTTATAATGACAAGAATATTCTGAATGCCAATATAATAAGATGTGATGTCGTTAAAAACACTATAGGCAAAAGGTTTTTCAGAAGATAAATTAGATTGATTTGAAACGAGCAAATTAGTAGTTAAGACTTTTCTTTCGTTTAGAAAAGCTTTAACGAGATTGTAGGAACCAAGAACTGCGTGTGAATTAGTATGGGTGACTAGTTCACTGGTAGTTCTTTTTATACCACTATTGACCTTAATTCTGATACGGTTCTGTTTCAGACCAGAATTAACACCAAGAGCAGAGAAGGTTTCTTGACTTTTATCTAAGTTAAGGGGATCACTCAGAGAATGAGACATAGTGGGTTGCCCCAGATAGTAAGTTATCATGCCATTTATAGATAACTGAAAAGAGAAGGGTAAAGCTGGGGATTCCCAGATAATTCTATTTTCAAAGTTTTTAACAAGAGACAAAATATTAATTTTGAAATTGTTGATGGCAGAGGATAGATTAATAAAATAAGATTCAGAACTAGAATCCTTTTTAAAAGATTGAGTTAACCAATTGTCAATTCTACTTTTGGTTTTAGGATCAAGGTTAAGGGCTCTAAGCTCCCCCAAGATCCTATTGTATCTACTGGGTTTATTATCTTTGCAGTAGATGATGATCTTTTTTTTGGAATTAGGATCGATCTTAAAGGCTCTAATCTTTCTAATGATCCTACAGGTCCTCTAGTTGTGGTTAGTTTTGTTACAGACGAGGCAGGTGATAGTTTTTCTATTACGCTGAAGTCTGGTTTTGAGTTCCTTCTTACCACAAGTGCAGCAAGTGTTTGGAGTATTTTGAGGATTATCCTGGGTTTTAGGTCCACTGGTGTAACACCCCGTATTTCTAAAACAAAGAAATACCTAAATATGCAATTAGGTTTACATCAGAGTATAAAAATTCCTGCTTAGAAATACATCGTTGCAAGAAAACAGCGGAAACTAAAACATAACATAGCCCAAATTCGAGTCATGATATCAAATACAGAGACAACGGCAGAAAAATATAAACAGCTAGGAATGAGTCAATCTTCTATCTTCTCCTCGAGCGTGACAACTGACCATCGCGTTTGCTTCTCCGTTTCCTGTTCTCTGTAAAAACAACAACAATGATAGGGTGAGACAACTTGTCTCAGTGAGTTCTACCGTGCCCCCTCACTATCACTTGGTTTAATTTATAAACTGTTACATCATATTGTTAATAGCCATCACAAGCTACAAATCGAAATGCCGACTGTACAACGACTATGAATCCCGGCAAATCGTGTTCTTAACTTATCTTAACATGAATCGGCTGTACAACGACTACGAATCCCGATAAATCATGTTCTTAACTGAGTTTAGCATAAATCGGTTTTACAACGACTACAAATCCCGATAACCCACGAATTGACCACGCCAAAACGTATACAGGGCCTAGGTAAGGGATCATGACTTCCCTCCCTAGTATGCTACTTGTCGGGTCGTCACCCAACGTGATATATAATAAAATACATATCGTGTCCGCATTGGACCGTCTCATAAGTTTTAGATAATCAATATCTATTTCGATCTATAATCCGTTTTGATGAATTCAAAGTTAGACATCCGGCATTATAACCACAGCATCAAATGGGATCTACGATCCGGTTATTACTCAAAAGGGTGAGCTCACACGTGTTCTAGAGTTTGACCGTTCAAAAGGTTTTTACCAATTGGAAAACAGAACATTTTGTAATTCAATTTTGCTTATATAGATAGGTCTCCGAATAAGCTTTCAAACGCACCTAAGGACACCTCACTCGGACACCCTATTCAAAAGTTATGGCAAAAACAATTTCAATTAGGTTTGCTGAAAAATTAAACAGCGTCGCGACGCGAAGAGGTTCCGTCGCGACGCGAAAACTTACAGAACCGAAATGGACACAAAACTCAGTATGGTCGCGACGCGAAGGGCTCGGGTCGCGACGCGATGGGTACCTGAAACACAGAAAAATAGATTTTCGCAATTCGATTTTATGCCGTTTCGCTTTTTGATCTGGGGCCGAGACATCCTAGGGCTTTGACAAATTAAAACAGATACTCTAAACCTATTCCAGACATCAATCAAAACATAATTCAGCATCACATATATAAACAATTTTGCAAAACCGTAAAAGCGCGATTTTTGGGAAAATGGTTTGTCGACTCAATAATCGTTTCGAAAATCGTATTTTCACATAGAGACCAAGACGAAACATATTCAGAATATCAAAATATCCCTAATCGTGAGTAAGACTCACCAGTATGACGAGTCCCCGAGAAGTCGCGTCCTCGCTCGAACAACCGAACCGTTAACCACTCGAACAATCCCCGTAATCACGAACACGCTCCGAATGCCTCCGTGACTGAACTCAGTGGCCTACGTTTCTCTTGCTACTGACCTCCTTTACGGTATATGGAAATGGTGTCTCTCGCGATCTTGTCGCCTCGAACTCTCGAATCGACAAACCGATAATTCCAAATTTATTTCCGATTTCCAGTCTCAGGGTACAATTTTACAACAGGTGTAACTTGGTCAATCCGTGACCAAAACTACTCAAATCAGTGCCCAAAATGAAGATAATTTTGTCTACTTTCGGATGAAGAAGGATTCACACGCATGTAACCAGTAGTTTGGGAGATATCACCGAAACAAGGTGACTGATCCAATACAGTATCCGATTCTCAATCGAAACTTTAGGACACGATATCACCCTCATTTCCCAATGGAATCCGACGGTTCTTGTGCTCATTTTGAAGCATTTTGAGTCTAGTTTTCAGAGGAACAAAAGTAACTTTCATAGGATTTGTGTACAGTGAGATACGATGAAAACAATGAAGGTGGTCCATACGGATTTTCTCCTATGCTCCCCAAGAACACCATACAATGCAAGAAAACTGAGTTTTGTCAAGGTGGTGCTCAATATTCGAAAATGGAGGAAGAGTGAAGTGTGGAAACAGCTCATAAAACTCACCTCAATGGAAAGAGAATTCGAAAATGAGGAGAATGGTACCAAGATGAGCCACATGCATGAAGTATTGACGAAAAGCTCCCTCCTTCTCCTTCTCCCTCACTCTCTTCTTGGTTCCATTCTTTTCTTATTTTCTGAAGTGTTTTGAGTGTCCTCAGGCTGTGGGAGTGAGTGGATTATAAGGCTCAGCTGTAGATTTAATGGGTCCAATTTACCAAAATGCGCTTAATTCAAATTTTCACTTAAACCTTCATTTCCAATTAAACAACCAATCCCCAATGCACATTCTCCTATCATTAGGCATTGAAATTAGCTAAAATAGTTGGTTTGAATAACCACTTTCGCTATAGCCTTTTGCTAGCTTTGACAAAACGAAATCTAGGGAAATGACCAATTTGCCCTTGCTCTCTCAAAATTCCCGTAACAGTGCTCACAATCCGAATTAACTGTATATAATTCATATGATTGAGCAATTAAATATTGCGTTCGCGACCTAGTCATATCCGAGACTCGATTTAACATTTAATCCAATAACGATTCGTGAGTTAATTTCGTAAACCGAAATTAACGAAACTAGGGGTGTTACAATCACCCCAACTTGAAAGATTTTGTCCTCAAAATCGTTTATAACCCATACTCCTTGTTGACACACTTCATCCGATAATCAACTACTCCGATCTTTTGGTGGCAGGCACTAACTGTCATGGACCAATGGTATACCTACAATCTGTTGAGAACACAAACTTATAGTTTAGGGTATCCATACATCCTTCACTATCAAAGTCGGGAACTCAGAAGGTTCCGGCTTAGCCGTAGCATGAATTGGAAGAAACGATGTCTATGAGAGGATTACTTTGAACTCAAACTACGCGGTATCTGGAAGAACGGTTTCTTCCTTTCCCGAGTTACGCTTTCATAAGTGCTTGACTCATTTTACTAAAAACTTTGACTGAAGTAAACAGTTATTTTATAAAATAGGTTGACTCTCAGTCCAAATGAATTTAGAAAACAATTTTTCTTGCAACTTGACCCAAGAAAGCTCTAAAATAGTAGCGAAATATTCATACATTAAATCTGTTCCAAATCTTGAAAGTACCTTCGTTTCATTTGGATAAAATTCTTTTCAATGGGGTTTTCAATAATGACAGTTCGAAAAATACGACTATCCAAAAATGATAATTCACCCCAACTTATAAACGACCCTACTCAATGCACGACGTTCAAACAAAGCAGAATCTCATTCTCTGATTTTTAAACTTTTCTAGTTCGAAAGTGAGAATAAGAGTGTTACTTTGTTGAGATCAACCATTTGTGTGATCAACATCTCACAAACCCCCATTATCAGGCTTGCGTTTGGCTTCGTTAAGACAAAATAATTGGGTTCGTTCGAGGAAGGGATTGGGAAAGACATCGAGCCGAAAGGAGAGTGGATATTTGCTTTTAAAATTCTTCTCAAACCGTTATTCTATTCGATCCAATTCATTTCCTTTCATTTCCTTTCTCGAATCGGTCCAAGATAAAACTTCGAGGTTAAAACAAAGGCCTGTATTTCGTGATGAAAATAAGCAGGAATTTAATATCTCGAGAGGCTACACAAAATGGTTATAAGTTTCACTATCAAAGACTCGTGTATCATACACTCACTGTCCAATCATTTAGTCTTAGACCGACACATAGTTCATCCTTACACATTCTTCCATCAGACGGGTGTAGTAGGTGAAAAGAGAAAAGTACTACACATATCTAGCTCGTCGGCTTCAGATAACTCTGAATTCATCACGCACATACTTGTTTTATTGACGTCTAACCACTAGATTATCAGAACGGAGAAACTAGTCTTGATCCGTCCAGTGGATCAAAGTCACAGTAACTTATTGTTAACCCTAACGAGATCAAGATTACGATTGGAGTTTTACCTCAGTAGCGGAAGCTTGAACACTATAACTGTCGAAAGGTAATTGCTTTAATATGGCTTGATACCTCTCCTACTAGAAATTATATTCACATGTCAATCCGGTCTTCCATTACTTCTGAGTAGATGTTTGAGTAACTTACATCTTTGGTTGTCTTAGAAACATTTTCAGCACTTCAGGCAGCCACCGATACAAATGATGTTTTTGATTAACCCAAATTACCAATAAGAGTGTGTCTTTCAACCCTTATAATTTGGTCCATGGAATTCAAACCCACAGTCTGGTGTCCTTACACAGGTTATGGTTCTTTCAGAATTGCCTAAGTCAACGACTTATCCAATTTCAGTTGCCTTTCTATATTAACCAGGCTTGAACTTTGATACTTATCCTTTTAGATCTTGATCACTCAGGTCCTAAGGAGACGAGAATTTCATATTAGGAATCTTACTAGAACGACATAAGGCTTTCTTTAGAAGTTACTATTTAGTGTCATCCTATGCAATCCTTGGTTTCTCGATTAACTTCAACGTAGCAATTATTCTCGGATTAGTTACGAAATTGGAATCGCGGTGGCACCAAGGGAATTTTGAAAACAAAATGTTGTTTAGGGAATCAAACGAGGGCACCTTAAGTGTCTTAGTATTGATTCATAAAATCTGAGTATTTATCATTTAGAATTTTCCTTGGCCCAGTTTCTTTCCGAACTTCTGTAACTATCCAAACTTAATTGTTACCTTCACGTTAATCAATCATGTTTCGGAACGAGTTCTACTCCATGACAACATTACGTTCGCCACGCAGATGACTTTAAGCTTCTCGTTCTTCCAACCAGTTAGTTGAGGTCTTAGAGATTAAGATTTCGGAATCACTTCTAATGGTTGAATGGCTATCACTACTAACGACAGTCTCCGGAAATAGGTCTCTTGGCAAAACTTACAGTATCATCATTCTGAACTGGTGTCTAAGAATCTAACTGATTGATTGGAAATTCTCTTTCCAATTTCCCGAATAACAGAGAGGTTCGCATTCCACGAATGCTTTAGAGTTTACGGTTCAGATTTAAAACAGAGGTACACTTAACAATACCATTGGAGGTATGACTCGCAACCCATCCATCGGTGTAGATATTTTTGTTAGCTTTCCAACGCCTCTCGGAACATAAAAATCGGAGTTCCGGAGCAGAAGTTACGAACAAAATAAGTCGGAAGACTAACGAGGATTTCTCACAGACCGCGATCGGGATGCTTCTAGTCGGAGGATTGAAATGAGGTCAATTCTACTGATTCCACATACTAATCTGCTTTGAATGATTTGAATCGTAATCCCTGATCGGGACATTATGACTCTGCTAGTCAATACTGGCGACAGAGTATCTTTACTCAGTTGGCTTTATCATTTGTCACATTGTGACTCGGAAGAAGAAGAATCAGGTTCTATGCTTGGAATTAACCGATAAGGGCTTCCTTAACAGCTGTCAAAACTGGGATTGACTTATACCCGAAGGTAAGATTTACTGTGAAACAGTATTTCGATAACTGATAGGCTGACTAAATAAGGGTCAGGGTTTCAGGTGTTAACTACTTCTGATAGATTTCAGTATGCTGACACTGCTATTTCCCAATGGCTTCGCTTAGCTTGTACTCTCGATAAGACCTACGACGTCCTACGCTGCGACTCACTAGCCGTATTCAATTCATTTACTGAACAGCGCCCACAGTTTCCTCGAACCATCACGGATGCCCATCAGTGTTCCCAAATGTCATATGTAGCCCTCTGCTCCTGCTGCGCATTCTGATGGAACGAGAAGGATGAGAATCCTATGGTTTAGGGTTTTAGACATTTTCGGGGCTGAGGCAACTAACTGTCATAATTTTCAGTAATTTACATGAAACATTGAGTTGATCCTGACTCAATACGTCACATAATATACTAAAAAGATCTGACATGTCATTGTCTAAGTCCCTAGCTGACTCGATCCTATGTTCTTGACCCGAAGGTCACTACGTCCGACAAGGCCGAACCGCTCTGATACCAAATGTAACACCCCGTATTTCTAAAACAAAGAAATACCTAAATATACAATTTGGTTTACATCAGAGTATAAAAATTCCTACTTAGATATACATCGTTGCAAAAAAACAGCGGAAACTGAAACATAACATAGCCCAAATTCGAGTCATGATATCAAATACAGAGACAACGGAAGAAAAATATAAACAGCTAGGAATGAGTCAATCTTCTATCTTCTCCTCGAGTGTGACAACTGACCATCCCGTTTGCTTCTCTGTTTCCTGTTCTCTGTAAAAACAACAACAATGATAGGGTGAGACAACTTGTCTCAGTGAGTTCTACCGTGCCCCCTCAATATCACTTGGTTTAATTTATAAACTGTTACATCATATTGTTAATAGCCATCACAAGCTACAAATCAAAATTTCGACTGTACAACGACTATGAATCCCGGCAAATCGTGTTCTTAACTTATCTTAACATGAATCGGCTGTACAACGATTACGAATCCCGATAAATCATGTTCTTAACTGAGTTTAGAATAAATCGGTTTTACAACGACTACAAATCCCGATAACCCACGAATTGACCACGCCAAAACGTATACAGGGCCTAGGTAAGGGATTATGACTTCCCTCCCTAGTATGCTACTTGTCGGGTCGTCACCCAACGTGATATATAATAAAATACATATCGTGTCCGCATTGGACCGTCTCATAAGTTTTAGATAATCAATATCTATTTCGATTTATAATCCGTTTTGATGAATTCAAAGTTAGACATCTGGCATTATAACCACAGCATCAAATGGGATCTACGATCCGGTTATTACTCAAAAGGGTGAGCTCACACGTGTTCTAGAGTTTGACCGTTCAAAAGGTTTTTACCAATTGGAAAACAGAACATTTTGTAATTCAATTTTGCTTATATAGGTTGGTCTCCGGATAAGCTTTCAAACGCACCTAAGGACACTTCAATCGGACACCCGGTTCAAAAGTTATGGCAAAAACAATTTCAATTAGGTTTGCTGAAAAATTAAACAGCGTCGCGACGCGAAAACTTACAGAACCGAAATGGACACAAAACTCAGTATGGTCGCGACGCGAAGGGCTCGGGTCGCGACGCGATGGGTACCTGAAACACAAAAAAACAGATTTTCGCAATTCGATTTTATGCCGTTTCGCTTTTTGATCCGGGGCCGAGACATCCTAGGGATTTGACAACTTAAAACAGATACTCTAAACCTATTCCAGACAATAATCAAAACATAATTCAGCATCACATATATAAACAATTTTGCAAAACCGTAAAAGCGTGATTTTTGGGAAAATGGTTTGTCGACTCAATAATCGTTTCGAAAATCGTACTTTCACATAGAGACCAAGACGAAACATATTCAGAATATCAAAATATTTCTAATCGTGAGTAAAAATCACCAGTATGACGAGTCCCCGAGAAGTCGCGTCCTCGCTCGAACAACCGAACCGTTAACCACTCGAACAATCCCCGTAATCACGAACACGCTCCGAATGCCTCCGTGACTGAACTCAGTGGCCAACGTTCCTCTTGCTACTAACCTCCTTTACGGTATATGGAAATGGTGTCTCTCGCGATCTTGTCGCCTCGAACCCTCGATTCGACAAACCGATAATTCCAGAATTATTTCCGATTTCCAGTCTCAGGGTACAATTTTACAACAGGTGTAACTTGGTCAATCCGTGACCAAAACTACTCAAATCAGTGCCCAAAATGAAGATAATTTTGTCTACTTTCTGATGAAAAAGGATTCACACGCATGCAACCAGCAGTTTGGGAGATATCACCGAAACAAGGTTACTGATCCAATAGAGTATCCGATTCTCAATCCAAACTTTAGGACACGATATCACCCTCATTTCCCAATGGAATCCGACGGTTCTTGTGCTCATTTTGAAGCATTTTGAGTCTAGTTTCCAGAGGAACAAAAATAACTTTCATAGAAGTTGTGTACAGTGAGATACGATGAAAATAATGAAGGTGGTCGATGCGGGTTTTCTCCTATGCTCCCCAAGAACACCATACAATGCAAGAAAACTGAGTTTTGTCAAGGTGGAGCTCAATATTCGAAAATGGAGGAAGAGTGAAGTGTGGAAACAGCTCATAAAACTCACCTCAATGGAAAGAGAATTCGAAAATTAGGAGAATAGTACCAAGATGAGCCGCATGCATGAAGTATTGAGGAAAAGCTCCCTCCTTCTCCTTCTCCCTCACTCTCTTCTTGGTTCCTTTCTTTTCTTATTTTCTGAAGTGTTTTGAGTGTCCTCAGGCTGTGGGAGTGAGTGGATTATAAGGCTCAGCTGAAGATTTAATGGGTCCAATTTACCAAAATTCCCTTAATTCAAATTTTCACTTAAACCTTCATTTCCAATTAAACAACCAATCCCCAATGCACATTCTCCTATCATTAGGCATTGAAATTAGCTAAAATACTTGGTTTGAATAACCACTTTCGCTATAGCCTTTTGCTAGCTTTGACAAATCGAAATCTAGGGAAATGACCATTTTGCCCTTGCTCTCTCAAAATTCTCGTAACAGTGCTCACAATCCGAATTAACTGTATATAATTCATATGATTGAGCAATTAAATATTGCGTTCGCGACCTAGTCATATCCGAGACTCGATTTAACATTTAATCCAATAACGAATCGTGAGTTAATTTCGTAAACCAAAATTAACGAAACTAGGGGTGTTACAATCACCCTAACTTGAAAGATTTTGTCCTCAAAATCGTTTATAACCCATACTCCTTGTTGACACACTTCATCCGATAATCAACTACTCTGATCTTTTGATGGCAGGCACTAACTGTCATGGGCCAATGGTATACCTACAATCTGTTGAGAACACAAACTTATAGTTTAGGGTATCCATACATCCTTCACTATCAAAGTCGGGAACTCAGAAGGTTCCGGCTTAGCCGTAGCATGAATTGGAAGAAACGATGTCTATGAGAGGATTACTTTGAACTCAAACTACGCGGTATCTGGAAGAACGGTTTCTTCCTTTCCCGAGTTACGCTTTCATAGGTGCTTGACTCATTTTACTAAAAACTTTGACTGAAGTAAACAGTTATTTTATAAAATAGGTTGACTCTCAGTCCAAATGAATTTAGAAAACAATTTTTCTTGCAACTTGACCCAAGAAAGCTCTAAAATAGTAGCGAAATATTCATACATTAAATCTGTTCCAAATCTTGAAAGTACCTTCGTTTCATTTGGATAAAATTCTTTTCATTGGGGTTTTCAATATTGACAGTTTGAAAAATACGACTATCCAAAAATGATAATTCACCCCAACTTATAAACGACCCTACTCAATGCACGACGTTCCAACAAAGCAGAATCTCATTCTCTGATTTTAAAATTTTCAAGTTCGAAAGTGAGAATAAGAGTGTTACTTTGTTGAGATCAACCATTTGTGTGATCAACATCTCACAAACCCCCATTATCATGTTTGAGTTTGGCTTCGTTAAGACAAAATAATTGGGTTCGTTCGAGGAAGGGATTGGGAAAGACATCGAGCCGAAAGGAGAGTGGATATTTCCTTTTAAAATTCTTCTCAAACCGTTATTCTATTCGATCCAATTCATTACCTTTCATTTCCTTTCTCGAATCGGTCCAAGATAAAACTTCGAGGTTAAAACAAAGGCCTGTATTTCGTGATGAAAATAAGCAGGAATTTAATGTCTCGAGAGGCTACACAAAATGGTTATAAGTTTCACTATCAAAGACTCGTGTATCATACACTCACTGTCCAATCATTTAGTCTTAGACCGACACATAGTTCATCCTTACACATTCTTCCATCAGACGGGTGTAGTAGGTGAAAAGGGAAAAGTACTACACATATCTAACTCGTCGGCTTTAGATAACTCTGAATCCAGCACGCACATACTTGTTTTATTGACGTTTAACCAATAGATTATCAGAATGGAGAAACTAGTCTTGATCCGTCCAGTGGATCAAAGTCACAGTAACTTATTGTTAACCCTAACGAGATCAAGATTATGATTGGAGTTTTACCTCAGTAGCGGAAGCTTGAACACTATAACTGCCGAAAGGTAATTGCTTTAATATGGCTTGATACCTCTCCTACTAGCAATTATATTCACATGTCAATCCGGTCTTCCATTACTTCTGAGTAGATGTTTGAGTAACTTACATCTTTGGTTGTCTTAGAAACATTTTCAGCATTTCAGGCAGCCACCGATACAAATGATGTTTTTGACCAACCCAAATTACCAATAAGAGTGTGTCTTTCAACCCTTATAATTCGGTCCATGGAATTCAAACCCACAGTCTGGTGTCCTTACACAGGTTATGGTTCTTTCAGAATTGCCTAAGTCAACGACTTATCCAATTTCAGTTGCCTTTCTATATTAACCAGGCTTGAACTTTGATACTTATCCTTTTAGATCTTGATCACTCAGGTCCTAAGGAGACGAGAATTTTGATATTAGGAATCTTACTAGAACGACATAAGGCTTTCTTTAGAAGTTACTATTTAGTGTCATCCTATGCAATCCTTGGTTTCTCGATTAACTTCAACGTAGCAATTATTCTCGGATTAGTTACGAAATTGGAATCGCGGTGGCACCAAGGGAATTTTGAAAACAAAATGTTGTTTAGGGAATCAAACGAGCGCACCTTAAGTGTCTTAGTATTGATTCATAAAATCCGAGTATTTATCATTTAGAATTTTCCTTGGCCCAGTTTCTTTCCGAACTTCTGTAACTATCCAAACTTAATTGTTACCTTCACGTTAATCAATCAAGTTTGGGAACGAGTTCTACTCCATGATTTGTGACATTTGGTTTTGCGAAAGTTGGATCTGATAGAGTTCATGACTTTATACTGAACCCTGTATATCAACGTGATAGGAACAGATCCTTCCTTCATGTCATAACCATGACATTTAACGTTGAGGAAAAGAACATCAAGGATTGTCTTGTCATCCAAACTTACAGTTAAATCTGGAAAACAATTAGAAAAGATTGGCCCGTGTATAAGGCTAGTTTCAACAGTTCCTAATAAAGAATCATGAAACTGATTGTGGCGAGCATCTCTTAAGCAGAGAAGAACTGCTACGTTAAGAGATTCTCTGGTAAGAGATTTCATGCCTACCTGGACACTTCCTATGTGCAAGTAGTTGAAATTCTTAGATTTATGATCTCTCATAATTTTCTCAGAAAGCAGATGAAATTCTTCATCATACTTTCGAAGTATGATTTTTTGTTCAACTGTTCTGACAATATAATCAGTTTTGGAAAAGAAAGATCTCTGTTTTAGGTAAAGATCTTTATGAGATATTTTTGGGATATCCCAGTTATCCAAATCTTGATTGATATATTCAAAACGGATTTCTTCTTTGAAAATCTTGTTTGAAAAAGATTGATTTAATTGATTCTCATTAAGAGAAGGAGATTGGGATGAAGATGAAGGTCTATTGGAGCTACAAGAGCAACGTGAGGAAAAGACTTTAAACATGGTAAAACAAAGACAGTTTTTTCCTCACCCGTAAGCATCATTGCCTTCACTTGGTTTACTTAGAAATATAAGTATTAAATATGAACTAGTAATTACCTTCTGGAGCATACTGTGGAGCTAACTATGCTTGTTCGACGATCAGTATAAGGCCATTTTACAGGATATTAATACTTGAATAAAAGAATTATTTTCTATTTTATACTTTGGAGTGGAATCAAACTCTATTCAGAAAAAAATGTTAAAGTAAATACAGATATATATATATATATATATATATATCAAATTTGAATTATCATTTATTTTCTAAATTATATCTTGTATTTAAATATATCTGTCATATGATCAGAAATAAATGTTTTCGCAAATCTTCCTCTTTTGGCCAAGGATAGTCAAGAATAATAATCTCATTGGGTGGTAGATTCTGCTGCCCTTCACCATCTGGACCTTAAGCCTTACTTACTACCATTCTGCATTGACGAGACATCCAGATATTCTTACAAAATCCTTTTAGGGTCAAAGAGATAGTGAAAATATTTGAAAAAGAACTTTAAAGTCCTTTTTTGATCATGGACATAAATATTTAAACTTACAAAATATAACATAGATACATAATTAATATTTCAAAGTAAATATATAGCAGAATACTTTGTTAATTGATTAAGAACATAGGTGAATCCTGCAAGGTATAAACATAGATGAATAATTTTACCATTCATTACCATAATGTTTATTAGTCATAAAATAGTAGACTAATTGACTATAGGATTACTCAAAACCCATGGTCATACTCACATTGGAGCCCCCCAAGAGGTGTAAATTGAGTAAATACAGCAGATAAACTGCCCTTGCCTGACAGTTGTATTGTTGTACGCATTTGGCTGTTTAGCTATAGTCAAAGAGTACACTATAGTATAACACTTTAGAATAATATTAATTTCAGAAATAATATCCGTAACTGGCACTTATATGATTATGAACAAATTATAAGTAACTGCAAAGCATAACTCAGATAAGTAACCAACAGTTCAAAGTTAATAACTACATTCCTACTTTGAAAAGAGATTCTAGCCCTGAGTCTTATTTTATTAATCTATCCTCTGCCATTAACAATTTCAAAATTAATAGGAATGTAGGAATGTAACTATTAACTTTAAACTGTTTATTACTTATCTGGGCTATGCTTTGCAATTACTTATAAATTGTTCATAATCATATAAGTGCCAATTATGGATATTAATTCTGAAATTTATATTATATTCTAAAGTGTTATACTATAGTGTGCTCCTTGACTATAGCTAAACAGCCAAATGCGTATGTCAATACAGCTGTCAGGCAAGGGCAGTTTATCTGCTGTATTTTCTCAATTTACACCTCTTGGGGGGCCCCAATGTGGGTATGGCGATGGGTATTGAGAAATCCTATAGTCAATTAGTCTACTATTTTATGACTAATAATTGTGATAACGAATGGTAAAATTATTCATCTATGTTTATACCTTGAAGGATTTACCTATGTTCTTAATCAGTTAACATAGTATTCTGCTATATATTTGCTTTGAAATATTAATTATGCATCTATATTATATTTTGTGAATTTAATTATCTATGTCTATGAGCAAAATACTTTAAAGCTCTTTTTCAAAATATTTTCACTAATCTCTTTGACCTCAAAAGGATTCTATGAAGAATATCTAGGATCTCGCTATTGACGAATGGTAGTGCGTAAGTCGCAAAAGGTGAAGGGCAGTAGATCTACCACTATTTTGAGATCATTATTCCTAACTATCATTGGCCTAAAGAGGAAGATTTGTGAAAATTCTTTAATTTTGATCATACGACAAACATATTTAAATACAAGATATAACTTAGAAAATAACTGATAGTTCAAAACCAATATATATCTGTATTTACTTTAAAACTGTTTTCTGAACAGAGGTTGATTCCACTCCAAAGTATAAATTAGAAAATAATTCTTTTATTCAAGTTTTAATATCCAGCAAGGTGGCCTTATACTGATCTTCGAACAAATATGGTTAACTCCACAGCATGCTTTAGAAGGAAATTACTAGTTCATTTTTAATATTTATATTTCTATATGAACCAAGTGAAGGCGTTGATATCAACGGGTGAGGAAAACAAAATCATTTTATTTTCTATGTTTAAATCATTTTCCTCACGTTTCTCTTATTCCAATAAACCTTCGTCTTCATCTTCTTCTCAATCTTCTCTTAATGAGAATCAATCAAGCGAATCCTTTTCAAATAAAATTTTCAAAGAAGAAAACCGTTTTGAAAATATCAATCAAGATTTAGACAATTGGGATATCCCAAAGATATCTCACAAAGATCTTTACAAACCAAAAGGATCTTTCTTCTCTAAATCTGATTATATTATCAGAACTGATGAACAAAAAATCATACTTCGAAAAGATGATGAAGAGCTTCATCTTCTCTCTGAGAAAAGTATGAGAAATCATCAATCTGACAATTTCAACTACTTGCACATAGGAAGTGTCCAGGTAGGTATGAAACCCCTCACTAGAGAGTCCCCAAACGTAGCAGTACCTCTCTGCTTAAGGGATGCTAGGCACAATCAGTTTCATGATTCCTTACTAGGAACTGTTGAAACTAGCCTCATTCACGGGCCAATCTTTTTTAATTGTTTTCCAGATCTAACCGTGAGTCTGGATGACAAGAACATCCTTGATGTTCTATTTCTCAATGTCAAGTGTCATGGTTATGACATGAAAGATGGATCTGTCCCTATCACTCTGATATACAGAGTTCAATACAAAGTTATGAACTCTACCAGGTCCAATTTCCTCAAAACCAAATGTCACAAATCAGGAGAAACCACTTTGTTCCTCACTGACAATAGCAAGGCCAATATTATTGTGCCTAAGACAATCCAGTGGAGTGACATCACCCTACCGGAAACCTGGACCTTAGAGAAAGCTGCTCCTGCGGCACCTAGGATAACACCAGAATTCCAGGATGTCATACAATATCAATCTGGGAAAGTTGACCTTGTCTTCAACAGGAGAAATTCCTTCTCCATTCCCAGATCCCTCAATTCTGAAGAGGACTTCAGAACAGCTATGTCCAGAGGGACCTTCTCCAGAAGATCCTTCTCAGTAGCCAGGGAGCCCTCCAAACCTGATGTTGGAACTTCCCATGATGGTTCCACTATCCAGTTACAGGGATTTGAAACCACAACCCCTGTAAAAACCTCTTATCAAAAGGATGAGGGGGATCACAAATCTATCCAATCTCCAACCTACTCCTCCCTTAATGAACCTTATGATATTTAAGTTCATTATTGATAAGAAATCCCTCAAGGAAGAATTCTATTCTGAGGAATGGTCTCCTCAAAGAGAATGGTTCTTTCTACACTTTCAAGGACGCAAAAGACAGATTATCCAAGAGAAATTTTATAAATTTCTCGAAAACACCAAAACTAACATCCCTTTCTTTAAATGGTTTCGTATGTATACCATTAGAAAGAATATGAATTACCCTTTCCAATCTGTTTCTTTAGGTGGTAGAAATCCAGCTAAAAACCCTAGCAGCAAGAGACAGAATATTCCTGTTATGACCTCTCCTGATACTGCTAACGAACCCATTCCAATAAAAGGATCCAGTTATCTCCAAACCTTAGATATTTCTACCCAGCTAGAAAACCTTGTTGTCAATCCTGACTGGCAACGTGTTTGTCATGTTAACCATGATAACACGGAGGAACTCTTAGCCCAAATCAATGAGCAACTTGACCTACTTAAGGAAATGGCTCTTGACAATCCTTTACCCAAGAGCAATAGCTCTACAAACATGTTAAAAGAGACATCCTCTGATGAAGATAATCTGATTAGCTTTGATGTTAGGGTTATCTGCTTCAACTGTGGCATTCTTGGCCATATCAGAAGGAAATGTCCTAACCAACCCAAACCTGGTTACAAACCAAGAATTTACAAAAGGAAACAAGCCAATAAACCTAAAACCCAGGATAGGCCTCAAACCAATAGCCATATCCCTAACACTTGCTGCACTTGTGGTAAGAATAAGCCTAAACCCAGACCTCAGCATGACAGAAAACCTGTCACCTGCCTTGTCTGTGGCAAATCTAACCACAATTGGAAAACATGCTTCATTATCAAGAAGCTTAGGGCCCTTAAGATCGACCCTAATGTAAAAAGTAAAATCATCATCTTCTGCAGAGATGGCGAGCTCGATAATTATGATAGGATCCTTTGAAAGCTCAAAGCGCTTAGCATTGATCCTAAGGACAGAGCTAAAATCAACAAATGGTTAATTCAATATTTCAAAAGAGATTCTAGCCCTGAGTCTTATTTTATTAATCTATCCTCTGCCATTAACAAATTCAAAATTAATATTTTGTCTTTCGTTAAGAATTTTGAAAATAGAACTATCTGGGAATCCCCAGCTCCACCCTTCTCTTTTCAATTATCAAAAAATGGCATGATACCTTATCTGGGGCAACCCATTGTTCTCAAGCTTCTGGGTAGTCCCTTCAGCTTAAACAACAATCAGAAGAGCTTCTTTGTTCTTGATATTAACTCTGGGTTAAGACAACCATATCAAAACAGAAGCCAATAATAGTACCAAAAGAATTACTAGCGAATTAGTCACCCACACTAATTCACATACAATTCTTGGTATCTATAACCTTGTTAAAACCTTTTTAGATAAAAGAAAAGTTTTAACTATCAATCTTCTTATTTCAAAAAATCAAATTAAATTGTCTTGCACAAAATCTTTTAATCATTTTAATCTTCACAACTACGTAACATACTATGATTTTACAAAAAAGACATAGTATTCAAAGTATCTTTGACATTTTAAGTATATTTGATTTTGATATCTTAGAAAGTCAAGCAATTCTTTCCCTGACTAACTCTCTTATGACTGTTTACAGGGCCACAATCAAAATGACTTCCAGAGCTTCCTCCTCAAGAGGAAGAGGGAGGGGCAAAGGTGTAACACACATTTCTACCCGGTAATTTATTAGCGTAAAATCAGAGTTTTCAACAATGAAACGGATGTCACACTTTTCGACTTAAAAAAAAAACCTTAAACGGATACATAACACTCATCACTCGGATGAACCGGCAAACAACATTTTTAGTCTTAAAAACAAATCAACTCTTACTCATTCACACAGCGGAAAATCATAAGGGTTCAACTAAAACAAACGTAGTGACCATGTAAGATTTATAACATCAAAATCCACAAAATAACATAAACAATATAAATAGTGTTCATCCCCCCGAGTGTTACGTATCAGAGCGACGACACGACCGAACTAGTGAAGTACAACAGCCTTCACTCGTGGATACCTGCACGTTACCAACATAGGGGTAACATTCAAACAGAAGGGGTGAGATATCACACAGTATAAAGAATCGTATGAAAGACTGTATATCTAGGTCAGAAAGTCAGATAATCATAACAGACAATAGGTCAACAACAACATGGACATAACAGTCAATATCAGCACAACGGTCAACATCAGCACAACATGCAAATATCATCTCAACAGTCAAATATCGACCCAACAGTCAATATATAACGACAACAGTCAATATTTAACGACAACAGTCAATATACAACAACAACAGTTCACCACAATCAGTCACTTCAAACATGCGGTATGAATGCGGGATGCTCAACAGAGGGCCAACTACCCTATAATGCATGTGGTACCGGGTCCAGCCAAATGAGGCTTCCAACAAAAATCCATGCCAAAAGAGGCAATCCAACGTGGTAGAGACTAGCTCCAGGGCCATCTGCCCTATATGCACATGGTATGCATGCGACACAATGATGCAACATAGACAATCAACAACAAGATCATATCATAGCACCACAACGACACATGACTCAACACTGGCCATAACAGACAATAGGTCATTCGGCGATAACACTGGCCATAACACTGGCCTACAACATAAAATTCATCAACAGTTTGGGTCATTCGGCGATACCCTCAACAAAACAATGTGGGCCATTCGGCGGTACCCACAACAAAACAATGTGGGCCATTCGGCGGTACCCACAACAAAATCAACAACATTTAACAATATAATCAACAACACGACAATAACGACAACAACATCAACAAAACAACAACATCCAGGCCAACGACTGAGCCACAACAATAGGCGCTAAGGCACCCACAACAAATAACAACTATAGGCGCTAAGGCGCCAACATGCAACGACAACAAAACGGGGACAGTAAGAAACATGGAGCGGGGCGCATAGGGCGCCAACAACCACCCACCAAATTAGGGACAGCCAACAACCACCCCAAACAATTGGAACAGGCCACAATAATCTTCAGAAAACAGTAACAATAATTTTCAGAAAACAGCAACAATGATTTTCGGAAAACAGCAATAATAATTTCCAGCAACAGCAATCACAATTTCCAGCAACAGCAATAACAATTTCCAGCAACAGCAATAATAATTTCCAGCAATAGCAATAATAATTTTCAACTAACATACCTCTACTTCGGTGAATTAATTAACCTATCAAACGGTATCGAAACTTAGCAAAGCACCCCTCTATGGAAAGCTAAGAATGTCTAGTTCCTGACTATAATTTTTATTTTGCAAAATAATGGTCCAATTCGTACAGTTTCGGTAAATAAGCAACAAGGTTCAGAAAACAGGACAGCCACCATGACCTAGCTTGTGACACCTCTAAAATTATCAAAACTCAGTCAAATGACATGGGACTTGAGCCTAACCCGAAACAAATTGAGTGTAGTTTACGATGAATCAAGAATCATTCAAAAAGGAGTTCAAACGAAAACGTTATACACGAAATACCGAACCTATATCCAGATTGTTTCTAGAATTTTAACCTAACTTGTGACACCTATAACTCGAGTTATACAACTCCAAATGCAACCAAACTAATGCCAAATTAACAAGCATTAAGTCTAGTTTCTGAAAAGGTAAACCACATAATTTTTGGACCACTAGATTGTTCCCAGTTACTGTATAACCGAACCTATACCCAGTTTTCTTTGCGAATTAAAAACCCCAAATTGATTTCCAACCTCCACAACATATTCAAACATCAACAAGTGATCTCAAACATCAACAAATAGGTTCAATCATCAACAATTGGTTCAACAAGGCGACACAAACATATAATCATACATGTGATAAATCATCATACCCTAACCCCCACATGCAATCATCAAACATAGTATTAGGGCATGGGAACATCAATTACATGACAAAATCAACCAATATAGCATTCAAAGCATTTTATCAAACACATAATAAACTTGATACACATATGATGACTACCAAACCCTAACCCACATACAACCCTTCATACGAACCCTTATAAAGCAAGAACCTCACCCTTACCCTAGCCTTAGAAGATCACCAACCCTAGCCTCTCCCTCTCTCTTGGCCGTAGCTTCTCTCTCCTTGTGCGCCGTTTTCCTCTTCTCTCCTCTCCTCGCCGTCGCCCTCTCTTAGGTTTTCCCTTAAGCCTTTGTTTATTTCTTCTAAATGAGCAAAACCCTAAATAATGTCTTTTTATACTTAGTTAATTTTCATGGGCTTTTCTCTTGGCTAATTCGAATACATCATGGGCCTTTTCCATGACACTTCAATTTCACTACTACTAACCCTAACCATAGGTCCATATATTCTAAAATATAATAAATAATAATTATAATATTATTTCTATCACATAAACCCTATTTAATTAATTAAATAAATAACTAATTAATTTTGGGGCGTTACAAAAGGTAAGATTGACTCCAATATTTTACCAGTTACTACAGGATCTTCTTCCCAAAAACAATCAGGGTCTTCTCCCCAGAACACCCAATCAATCTTACCCCAAAACCAATCTAAGCAAACCAAGCAAGACTATGCTTTCCCAATCCAAACCCTGCTTGCCCTTCAGGAACATGGAGCAATCAACCTTCCCAGGAAAACTTGGGCCAGCATTGCCGAAGAAGGCAGCGACCAAGATATCCCTACCCTGGACCTTGCCATACAGGCCCAGAAAAACCTAATGACCCAGAACAAACCTGGTCCATCCCAAATTACCACAATCCAAACTCAATCGACCCAGGTCCAATATATCCCCAAGGAAAACTATTTTTTGTTGGCCCATCTTGAGCCAGAATTCATGGACAAAAATTCAAATAGAATTCCCTCTAAACTTTCCATCTCAAACTCATTTTCTCCCTTTAAGCCCAAACAAAACCCAATTATTTTTAGAGTTTGTTCTCATAGATACGGAATCTGTATCCATCAAACATTACAAAGATCCCAAAGACAATTCCTTTATCAATCACTCAACCCTCCAAATCTTAAAGGTATTAACACCTACAGATTTTGGTCAAAATCCCAATAAAACCAAAAAATTCTCCCAAAACTTTGATCCAATTGGATACAATTACTGGGACTATATCAAAGCTTGGGATTACGTTATCCTTGGCTTGCAAAATTAATCTTTCAAACATTCTTCGTTGATTTATTTCAAAAGAGCAACCAAGTACTCCTTCCTCAACTGGTTTCTTCAGTGGTGGAATTTCTTTGGTCTTGTCCCAGAAATTATCCCTACTGAAGCCCACGAAGGATTTCAAGTTTTTTCAAAAAGATACAATAAGGATCTCAACAATTACCCAATCCTTTTAAACTTTTTTACCACTTTTTCCTTGTCATGGATTTTCTCGTGGCAATACAAAATTGGTGATTTTCATTTGAAAACCATATCATCTTTTTACAAACAAGCTTTTGTCAAATGGTGGCCTCGCTTTGATGCTTCTATGGCATCACCTGAGAGTGTGACCAATTGGTTGAAAAGCAATCCTAGGTCTCTACAAGTGGTTGATCCAGACACCTGCAAATTCCTCAATCAAAAGGGTAGCATTTCTGCAACACTTGCAGCTTCTACCTCTGAAGAAGATGTTCTGGAAAAATTTCAGAACATCATGAAACTTCTTCAGGATCAATCTGGGGACAAAAATGTCCCTTCTTCTTCAAAGAAAGACAGCAAGAAGAAACAGGTCCAGACCTTGTCTTCTTCATCCTCTTCTATTGATTCATTCTATCAAAACGAACAAGGCTGCTCCGACAATTATTCTCCTAATGATCTTCATTAATTAAGATCTTCAAAGAGATTTTATTTTCAATCATTTTCGAAATTGTCCTTAAGCAAGACAACTGTACCACCCTTGGTGGGAAAAACTGCTCATCTACCCTGGATCATGGTAAATGTAATACCAGCAATGGTAAGAAAAACTGTTCCAACAACACCCTTGGACATGGTGATCGTAATGTCAGTGATTACATAAAAAACTGTTCAAACACCCTTGGACATAGTGATCGTAATATCAGTGATGACATGAAAAACTGTTCAAAATTATTTTTATGTTTTACTAACAAATATTTAATTTTTGTTAGTTTTTCTCAATCTAGTCAATGGTCACCCTTGACACCTATCATGGCAAGCAATTATGATCTTTGCTTTTGTCCCCCACTGTAACGCCCCACAATAATTCAAGTATTTATTTAATTAATTTAATTAGGTGCTATAGTGGTTAGTTATATTAAAATAATAAATAGGGTATTTAATTTAACTAAGAGGTGGTGGTTAGTAAATAAGGGAGTGGTGATGGTAATTCTGGGGTGGTAAGATTGGCCGAAGCCCAAGCCCATTGACTTAGGCCTAGGCGCATGTAACAAGGGTTTGAGACAAGTGTCTCATTTGTGCAAAAAAGAAAGAAGGAATTCGAAGAGAAGAGAGAAGAGAGAAAGAAAGGAACTTGCGTAGAGAAGAGAAGGGAAAGAGGAGTCGCACAAGAGAGAAGAGGAGAGGAGGCGCGACGGTTCAAGGAGAAGGAGGAGGGTTTCGCGTGGAGCCTTGGGGAAAGAGGAGAGCTTGGTTTGTTGGTGATTTTGGTGAATTGCTAGGAGCCTTGCGAATTCTTCAATTACCAAAGGTTAGGGGGCTCTCTCTTACATTCTTAATAACCTATAGGATTAGTACCATATGAGTTAGGTTTAGGAATGATTTAATTATTTGATTTGTGGCGTTGATGATTGAATTGTGGTGTTGTTGTTTGAATTGGGATGTTGTGTGAATGCTAAGTATCATGTTGAACTTAAATTGTTGAATCCTCATTGGTGTTAAGGTGAATATGAGATTAATTATGCATGTTAGACGTTTGTTGTAATGAATCAATGACTTTGAGAATGAGGATGTGATGAATTGTTGGGTGTTGTTGTATTGCATGACTAAATTGGAGCTGAAATTAGGTGATTAAGGTGTGTGACAAGGTGTTGTTGTGTGTGCTAGTCACGGGCGCCAAAGTGGCTGCCCATGCGTGTTGTGTGTTGTGCGTGAAGCAAGGGCGCCAAACATGGCGTGCCCGTGAGCCATGGTGCGTGTGGGTTGGGCGCCAAATTGGCTTGCCCTTGTGCTTTGGTGCGTGTGGTGTGTTGTGTGTTCGTGTTGTCGGTTAGGCGTGAGACATGATGCCCGATTTTGTACGTGTGAGTGTGCTAGGTAGGTGGGCGCCCAAACGTGGCTACCCATAGGCGTGTATGTTGCTGTTTTTCTTTTTAAAATGTTGTTGTCACTGTTTTCCTTAAAGTTGCTGTCACTGTTTTTTTTTAAGTTGCTGTCACTGTTTTTAAAGGGTGCTGTTGCTGTTTTTTAAAGGGTGTTGTTGCTGTTTTTTTTAAAGGGTGCTGTTGCTGTTTTTTTTTAAAGGGTGCTGTTGCTGTTTTTTTTTTAAAGGGTGCTGTTGCTGTTTTTTTAAAATGATGCTGTTGCTGTTTTTGTTTTAGAATGTTGCTGTCACTGTTTTTAAAATGATGTTGTTGCTGTTTTAAAATGTTGCTGTCACTGTTTTAAAAGGTTGCTGTTGCTGTTTTTGTTTTAAGATGTTGCTGTCACTGTTTTTAAAATAGTGTTGTTGCTGTATTTTCCATGGTGAGCTGATTAACTATTGGTGAGTGGGGTCTATGACCTTCGTTGGTGTTGGTGAAGTTAATAAAAAAATTATTGGTGAGCTGATTAACTATTGGTGAGCATGCTACTGCATAATTATGGTGATTTTGGTGTGTATGGTGCATGGTTCATGGCGTCGCATAATCATGTGCATTATTGGTGAGCAGAAGACTTCGGTCTTATTGGTGAGCAGAAGACTTCGGTCTTATTGGTGATGTGCCCTCAAGGCAAATTATTGGTGATGATGGATCCACATGCATATGCCCTAGAAGTTGGGTTGCATTGCATGCATTATTCATACTTTCGGTGTTGTTTTCTGATTGATGTAAAGTAACGGTGTATGTTGTTATTGCTGTGATTTGGTGTTGTTAGATGCCTTTCTAATATGATGTTGATCTTATTTGTTATTATTTATGTAAAGAGACTCACCCTACTGCTTTTATGTTGCTTCTCATGTCGGCAACGTGCAGGTGATAGCGAGTGAAGGTGATCTAGTACCTTCTTTCTAGTTGGTCGAGTCGGCTCTGATACGTAGCACCGGGGGGCGTTTTAGCTTACCGTTTTATTTAATTGATGTTATTAAACTATTTACTTGGTGATGTAACCTAATGTGTTGAGATTTGGTGTTCTCCGCTGCGATGTTTTTATACTTATGTTGACGTAAGCTAAACCGAATATTATGTTGACTGTGGTGCTATGTATTATGCACTTTATGACTTGCTAAATTAATTCTGGAGATATCATACGTTGTTGTTTGTTTAAATGTGGCACCCTCTTGCGGCTGCACTGAAAGGTTTTTGGAAACTCTGATTTTAAATTAATTAAATAGTAGTTATTAGAAGGGGGTGTTACACCCACCAAGTAAAAGCACTAATTATGAAGATGCAATCTTTGCTTTTGTCCCCACTGAGCAAAAGCAGCAATCATATTCTTCAAGGAATCTGCTTTTCCTTCAATCACGCCACCAATCAAGGCTCCCCTCTATCTTGCTGTACAGTCCAAGTCAGAAGACTCTGGATACCAAACAGTACATGTCAGCAGTGCATAGTGCAGGTCACTTAAGTGCACAGTTCAAGTCAACAATTATAGGATTCAGAATAGTAGTCGTTTACTATTTATTCCGGTTAGTAACCGGTTACTATTTCAATCTGTTTCTATATAAGCGTGCTTAGGCATTTGTTAGAGACATGCTTCAATTTACACTTCACTCTACTTCTCTCTCTAGTTCTAGTGAGAAGCCAGAGCTTGTAAGCTTTAATCATCTTCTTCTTCTCTTCTTCAATCTTCAATCTTGTAACTCATAGATAGTCTACTGTCTTTTATGGAAGGCTTTGCCTCCTAACTCATAGATACCAGTTAGGGATCAGAATCAAAAGTTAAAAAGATGTAAAGAAACAGAGGAGAAGTAGGTAGCATACAGAATGCAACAATAAATAAATAAATAAAGACAGAAAACTATAACATAGATTAGGAGGCAAAGCCTTCCATAAAAGACAGTAGACTATCTATGAGTTACAAGATTGGAGATTGAAGAAGAAGAAGAAGAAGAAGAAGAAGAAGAAGAAGAAGAAGAAGATTGAAGCTTACAAGCTCTGGCTTCTCACTAGAACTAGAGAGAGAAGTAGAGTGAAGTGTAAATTGAAGCGTGTCTCTAACAAATGCCTAAGCACGCTTATATAGAAACAGATTGAAATAGTAACCGGTTACTAACCGGAATAAACAGTAAAGGACTACTATTCTGAATCCTATGACTGTTGACTTGAACTGTGCACTTAAGTGACCTGCACTGTGCACTGCTAACATGTACTGTTTGGTATCCAAAGTCTTCTGACTTGGACTGTACAGCAAGATAGAGGGGAGCCTTGATTGGTGGCGTGATTGAAGGAAAAGCAGATTCCTTGAAGAATATGATTGCTGCTTTTGCTCAGTGGGGGACAAAAGCAAAGATCATAATTGCATCTTCATAATTGGTGCTTTTGCTTGGTGGGGGACAAAAGCAAAGCCCATAATTTCTTGCCATGATAGTGTCAAGGGTGACCATTGACTAGATTGAGACAAACTAACAAAAATTAAATATTTGTTAGTAAAACAAAATAATAATTTTGACCAGTTTTTCATGTCATCACTAACATTACGATCACCATGTCCAAGGGTGTTTGAACAGTTTTTCATGTCATCACTGACATTACGATCACCATGTCCAAGGGTGTTGTTGGAACAGTTTTTCATACCATTGCTGGTATTACATTTACCATGATCCAGGGTAGATGAGCAGTTTTTCCCACCAAGAGTGGTACAGTTGTCTTGCTTAAGGACAACTTCGAAAATGATTGAAAATAAAATCACTTTGATGATCTTAATTAATGAAGGTCATCAGGAGAATAATTGTTAGAGCAGCCTTCTTCGTTTTGATAGAATGAATCAATAGAAGAGGATGAAGAAGACAAGGTCTGGACCTTTTTCTTCTTGCTGTCTTTCTTTGAAGAAGAAGGGACATTTTTGTCCTCAGATTGATCCTGAAGAAGTTTCATGATGTTCTGAAGTTTTTCCAGAACATCTTCTTCAGAGGTAGAATCTGCAAGTGCTGCAGAAATTCTAGCCTTTTGATTGACGAATTTGCAGGTGTCTGGATCAGCCACTTGTAGAGACTTAGGATTGCTTTCAAACCAATTGGTCACACTCTGAGGTGATGCCATAGAAGCATCAAAGCGAGGCCACCATTTGACAAAAGCTTGTTTGTAAAAAGATGATACGGTTTTCAAATGAAAATCACCAATTTTGTATTGCCACGAGAAAATCCATGACAAGGAAAAAGTGGTAAAAAAGTTTAAAAGGATTGAGTAATTGTTGAGATCCTTATTGTATCTTTTTGAAAAAACTTGAAATCCTTCGTGGACTTCAGTAGGGATAATTTATGGGATAGGACCAAAGAAATTCCACCACTGAAGAAACTAGTTTGGGAAGGAGTACTTGGTTGCCCTTTTGAAATAAATCAACCAAGAATGTTTGAAAGATTGATTTTGCAAGCCAAGGATAACGTAATCCCAAGCTTTGATATAGTCCCAGTAATTGTATCCAATTGGATCAAAGTTTTGGGAGAATTTTTTTGTTTTATTGGGATTTTGACCAAAATTTGTAGGTGTTAATACCTTTAAGATTTGGAGGGTTGAGTGAGTGATAAAGGAATTTTCTTTGGGATCTTTGTAATGTTTGATGGATACAGATTCCGTATCTATGACAACAAACTCATAACATAATTGGGTTTTATTTGGGCTTAAAGGGAGAAAATGAGTTTGAGATGGAAAGATTTTAGAGGGAATTCTATTTGGATTTTTGTCCATGAATTCTGGCTCAAGATAGGCCAAGAAAAAAAAGTTTTCCTTGGGGATATATTGGACCTGGGCCGATTGAGTTTGGATTGGGGTGATTTGGGATGGACCAGGTTTGTTCTAGGTCATTCGGTTTTTCTGGGCCTGTATGGCAAGGTCCAGGGCAGGGATATCTTGGTCGCTGCCTTCTTCGGCAATGCTGGCCCAAGTTTTCCTGGGAAGGTTGATTGCTCCATGTTCCTGAAGGGCAAGGAGGGTTTGGATTGGGAAAGCATAGTCTTGCTTGGTTTGCTTAGATTGGTTTGGGGGTAAGATTGATTGGGTGTTCTGGGGAGAAGATCCTGATTGTTTTTGGAGTCAATCTTACCTTTGCCCCTTCCTCTTCCTCTTGACGAGGAAGCTCTGGAAGTCATATTGACTGTGAATTAGTACGGGTGACTATTTCACTTGTAATTCCTTTGGTACCGTTTTTGACCTTTGTTTTGATATGGTTCTGTCTTAGGCAAGAAATATCAAGAACAAGGGGGTATTGTGGTTTAAATCAAAGGGTTTACTCAGATATTTAAACATAGTGGGTTACCCCGGATAATAAGTATTTATGCCATCTATAGATAAATGAAAAGATAAGAGCAGAGCTGGGGATTCCCAGATGACTCTATTTTCAAAATTCTTAACAAGGGACAAAATATTAATATTGAACCTGTTAATGGCAGAAGAAAGATTAAAAATATAAGACTCTGAACTGGAGTCTTTAAAAGATTGATTTAACCAATTGTAAATTTTACTATTGGTTCTGGGATCAAGGTTAAGGGCTCTAAGTTCCCCTAAGATCCTATTGTATCTACTGGGTTCGTTGTTTTTGCAGTAAATGATGATTTTGTTCTTGATATCAGGATCTAACCTAAGTTTCCTTATGATCCTACAAATTCTGCTCTTGTGACCAGTTCTGCCACAAGTGAAGCAAATGATAGGTTTTCTGGGGCTATCATGCTGCTTCTTGGTAGATTGGTTAGTAGCCCGAGCTCTGGGTTTTTTCTTACCACAAGTGCAGTAAGTGCCTGAGGCCTGGCTAGTAGTTTGATGTTTATCCTGGGTTACAGGTTTATTGGCCTGCTTTCTTTTGTGAATCTGAACCGGACTCTTCTCTGAGCGATCGGTCCTCTTGTTGCAGTAAGTCTATCTGTGCTGGTGCTGGCTTGGGGGCTTGGTGACAGGTATTGAGGTCGTTCCTGTATGAAGGCTGGTCGCGTGCAGAGCTCCCTCGGGGTGTACCTGCGATGGCACTCCAACGCCCAAGTCAGTGGGGTGATCTTTAGTATAATAATATTGGTCAAAAACATACCTTTCATGTGATGTCAGGGACTCTTTATATAGTACTTGAGGCGCTGTGGGCGACCGTCGGATTCTGCGAGAATTCCTCTCCGCCGTAGATCTTCCCATCGTGGGCATAAGGTGGCGCCTGGTCGCTTTTGGGCCGCTCGCACAGGCCCAACCTTCTTAACGGGTCGCGACCCGATCCAAATCGTCGTGTAACGCTGGTTGCTTACTGGGCCGCTCGCCCCGGTCCAATATTCTTCATGGGCTGCGGCCCAATCCAGAACAGTTTCCCCCCAGGCCGAAGTCGTTCATTAGGACGGGTTCAAGCCTAAGAGTCACAATTCTTTTGGTGAGGCGGGCTGCCTCTCCTTTGGTCGCCTGCGCTGAGACGACCTGATCGTATGCCCGTTTCGACGGAGCATGCTCGCGCCTTCTAGCGACGTGGTATTCTGACAGTCATGATGTTCTGAAAGGACAAGCGTGACGCTTCACGCTTCCCAAAGGGGGCGCGTAATGATGACGGTTCAATTTTCGAGGAAGGTCATCAATTTAGAAGGGGAAGAGACGTGCCCCTTCGCGTTCTGGCTCTTCCTCCCTATAAATATGGGGCACCCCTTCGATTAATTTGTTTCCTTTCCGAAATTCCTGCTCTAAGGACGAGTTTTTTCTCCGACGAGCGATCTACTTTCCGGCTACTCTGGCATGGTGTTTTCCGATCGACAACTTCAAACTCCGGCGCGACCTAACTTCCGATCGCCTTATTCTGGTGATAGCTAGTGCGACGAAATCGTTTCCCGCTCCAGGTATCTAGTTCTCTTCTTGGACTTTTAATTTAAATCACACTTCTTTACTTCTTAACATGGGCGAGGAAGGGGTGTCAGACCCGGGGTCGTTCATGTCGCCCCTTTCCGTAGGTCATCTTCGATGGTCTGACTTTCATGCTCCCTTCTTGAGGGTTATCTTTCGTCATGGCGCGGACGAAGCTAACCGCCCACGTAACCGGCAGCCCGCCACCTTCTCAACGAACCCATCCTCCAGCTCTCGGACCTCTACGGATAGGACGGCTTCGGAGAGTGGATTTACTTCTACACCCCCGGCTGAGGGATCGGATCTCGCGATGCCCACTCGCCCTGTATTCTTCCAAGAAGGGGAAAGTCATGATCCACCTTCCACCTCCTCGGCTCATTCAGGGCGGGTTATCCAGTCGGACGCCGGAAGAGGGGAAGCCAATTGGAGAGGCGTATTAGGGGAGGATCGTTCCTGGATCTCATCGGTCGTGCTAGGCCGGGTACCTTTGCTATTTAAACCTGGGGATGAGGTGTTGCCGTTTTTTGCCGGGTTGGTTGGAGCACCAGGTCAGGCATGGGCGGTGGAGGGTCCTACTTCAACGGAACACGTGGCAATGATCCCGCCCACCTTAAAATTCACAATGTACGCCACTGTTCTTCGTGACGTCGGGATTCGTCCGCCGTTTACATCCTTTCAACGCAATATTCTCCGCTATCTTGGGGTTGCACCCTCGCAGCTGCACCCTAACTCGTGGGCCTTTGTCAAGGTGTTCGAGCAGTTGTTGAGGGTGATGGGGCGAGAGTGCAATTGGCATACGTTCTTCAAAATTTTTGATACGAGAAGGCGACCAGAGCCGGGCAGCAATCGGAACCGGTGGGAGCATTTGAGTCTTAAGGCTTAGTCGGACTGCAAGATATTCAAGCCTTTTTCTGACTCGCTCAAACCCTGGAAGTCTTCTTTTCTATGGGTGGTCCCCGTTTGCGAAGAGTCCCAGCGGATGGTTGGGGCGATCGACACCCGGGGGCGAGTAACCAGCATGAAATATTCCATAGCGTGGACGTACGCTCATTTTTGCCGCACGCCCGCCACGTATAGGACCCGTTGCCAGCTTGGTGACGAAAATATTGAGACTTTGAGACTGCTCGAGAACTTGGCCTCTTGGATAAAGGAGGGTTTGATCAAGTGTCACCAATTGGTGAAAACGACCGACGACAGTGGTTTCAAGGTCGCTCTTGGTATGGGTAGTCGTACCCCCCCCCCCTTTTTTGACCGTGTTCTTACCTTCTTTGTAGGTGAAATGGCTAGTCTAGGTTTTGCTGAATTGATGAAGCAAGCCAAGAAAGGGATGAAGCCCCAGACCGGCCCGTCCACCCCTGCTGTTACTCTTTCCCCTGTTCCTGAGGGCACCGTGGCTGCTGTAGGAGGGGAGATCGGCACGCCCGTTACTGGGATGAAGAGGGGTCGTCCCCTTCCCACAGTCGATCTGACCCAAGATGACCCTGCTCCTAAAAAGTCCAGGGCCCATAAAGGACCTCAAAAGAGTCCCGCCTCGGGGTTCGATCTGGACGAGATGACCGATGAGGGCATCATAAGCGGTTTTCGTGAAGACCCCCTTCTGTTTGCGGCCGAGGTGGTCAAGGCTGGGTCTCGCCTGATTGCGAAGTTGAAACACGGAGAAATGGAGAGGACAAAAGGTAGTATTCTCCTCGCCCAAAATTTATGGTTGGAGAGTGATAACTTAGACAAAACCGACAAGCTTAGCCGTGCTTATGTTTATATCTCAAGTTCGGGAGGAGTTGGAAGCCACCAAGAAGAAACTGCAAGATTCAGAAGCCGTCCTTCAACCTACAGTCAATGCCCTTGATGAAACAAGGAAGTCGCTCTCCGTCATCACCCAAGAGCGAGACGATGCCCAGATCACTCTAGCTGAAGCTGAGAGGAAATTGCAGCTTGAGGTGGGGAAGGTTAACGAGTTGTCCGGACAGATGAGCGGGTTGAATTTGGAAGCCGCTAAAATGAGGTCGACCATTGAGGCCTTGAAGAAAGACCGGGAAGAGGCCTCTGCTCAATATGATCGGCTCGTCCAATCCACTGTTTCAATTTGTCAGGGGCGGTTTGATGAGGCTCTGGCTCAGGTGCGGTGTGTCTACCCGGGCCTTGTGCTCGACCCAAACGTTATCAACTTTTCCCACTCTCATGTGGACGGTCGGATCATCCAGCCCGCCGAGGAGGAGGAGCAGGGAAACGCCGTGGTGCAGGAAGTGGTTGTGTTTGATCGTTCCCTTTAGAATTTTTGTAATATGTTCCAAGTATTTGACATTCGTGTTTGGGCGGCTTTCGAGTCGCCCCAATATTGGAATATGTACTATGCCTTTTTTTTAAATCGTTGTTTGCTTGTTCTGTACAATTCGTATGTTAGCCTTCGGGCAGTTTGCTAGACCTCGTACCTAGATTTAACTCGCCCTTGGGGGTGCGACCCTCGATTGTGATCGCTTCATTGCGTTTAATTCGTATGTTAGCCTTCGGGCAGTTTACCATTGTCGTCGGTTGTTTTCACCAATTGGTGACACTTGATCAAACCCTCCTCCATCCAAGAGGCCAAGTTCTCGAGCAGTCTCAAAGTCTCAATATTTTCGTCATCAAGCTGGCAACGGGTCCTATACGTGGCGGGCGTGCGGCAAAAATGAGCGTACGTCCACGCTATAGGATATTTCATGCTGGTTACTCGCCCCCGGGTGTCGATCGCCCCAACCATCCGCTGGGACTCTTTGCAAACGGGGACCACCCATAGAAAAGAAGACTTCCAAGGTTTGAGCGAGTCAGAAAAAGGCTTGAATATCTTGTAGTCCTACTGAGCCTTAAGACTCAAATGCTCCCACCGGTTCCGATTGCTGCCCGGCTCTAGTCGCCTGCTCGTCTCAAAAATTTTGAAGAACGTCGGCCAATTGCACTCTTGCCCCATCACCCTCAACAACTGCTCGAACACCTTGACAAAGGCCCACGAGTTAGGGTGCAGCTGCGAGGGTGCAACCCCAAGATAGCGGAGAATATTGCGTTGAAAGGATGTAAACGGCGGACGAATCCCGATGTCGCGAAGAACAGTGGCGTACATTGTGAATTTTAAGGTGGGCGGGATCATAGCCACGTGTTCCGTTGAAGAAGGACCCTCCACCGCCCATGCCTGACCCGATGCGCCAACCAACCCGGCAAAAAACGGCAACACCTCATCCCTAGGTTTAAATAGCGAAGGTACCCGGCCTAGCACGGCCGATGAGATCCAGGAACGATCCTCCCCTAATACGCCTCTCCAATCGGCTTCCCCTCTTCCGGCGTCCGACAGGATAACCCGCTCTGAATGAGCCGAGGAGGTGGAAGGTGGATCATGACTTTCCCCTTCTTGGAAGAATACACGGCGAGTGGGCATCGCGAGATCCGATCCCTCAGCCGGGGGTGTAGAAGTAAATCCACTCTCCAAAGCCGTCCTATCCGTAGACGTCCGAGAGCTGGCGGATGGGTCCGTTGAAGAAGGTGGCGGGCTGCCGGTTACGTGGGCGGTTAGCTTCGTCCACGCCATGACGAAAGATAACCTGCAAGAAGGGAGCATGAAAGTCAGACCATCGAAGATGACCTACGGAAAGGGGCGACATGATCGACCCCGGGTCTGACACCCCCTCCTTGCCCATGTTAAGAAGTAAAGAAGTGTGATTTAAATTAAAAGCCCAAGAAGAAAACTAGATACCTGGAGCGGGAAACGATTTCGTCGCACTAGCTATCACCCGAATAAGGCGATCGGAAGTTAGGTCGCGCCGGAGTTTGAAGTTGCCGATCGGAAAACACCTTGCCAGAGTAGCCGGAAAGTAGATCACTCGTCGGAAAAAGAACTCGTCCTCAGAGCAGGAATTTAGGAAAGGAAACAAATTAATCGAAGGGGTGCCCCATATTTATAGGGAGGAAGAGCCAGAACGCGATGGGGCACGTCTCTTCCCCTTCTAAATTGATGACCTTCCTCGAAAGTTGAACCGTCATCATTATGTGCCCCCCTTTGGGAAGCGTGAAGCATTATGACAGTCCCATCGAAGCGTCACGCTTGTCCTTTCAGAACATCATGACTGTCAGAATACCACGTCGCTAAAAGGCGCGAGCATGCTCCGTCGAAATACTTATTATCTGGGGCAACCCACTATGTTTAAATCTCTGAGTAAACCAGTTACTACAGGATTGGGCAAAGGTAAGATTGACTCCAGTATTTTACCAGTTACTACAGGATCTTCTTCCCAATGTTTGAGACAATAATCTACTCTTTCAGTCTGTTAGTTAAAACACACGCTACTCGTGACAATATTAAAAACTCATATTATAAAACTTTTTTTTCTCATTTCCCTCTCATCTTATAAATTTTTATTTTTATTTTGCCTACCTTAATTTTGTTTTGGAGTGATTTTTTCTAACAAGTTATTACATAAGCCTATTTCTAAAATTACAAAACAAAAACAAGACTCAAAAAACAACCATATCAATCAAAAGGAACACGAAATAAGTAATATAGCAGTAATTCAATTGAAATGTAGTTGTACACAAAAACTTAATCAAATAACATCATAAATTAACTTCGTTCTAAATATACCTGACATAAGCTTCCCTCAGTGGCTGGAGCTCCTTTTGGAAGGTCTTTTGAACATGCTGGAACATATAGAATACTGGAAATGCAGCTACCCTTCAAAGAACAAAACCTGTTTTGTCCTATGGCCACCCTAATGATGGAAAAAAACTGATACGATGTGTCTTGAAGCGATTTGAAACTCTTCTTGATTTCAATTGAATGGATAATCCATTTCTCGGTAGAATCACTGGTCTTCTCTCATTCATCTGGTTTCTTTCCCTCTATACTTAAAAGGAATGTTAGAATTAGAATGTGATTTTGATGGACTGTAAGAATGGATGAGAATCAGAATGAGATTAAGTACTTGAATAGTGTAATGAAAAAGCAATTCTCTTTTGAAGAGATAGAAATGTCGAGTTGATCCATTACTTATAACCGTTGAAGAGATAACGGTCGAATTTTTTCATTCTTTATTTATAACAGTTGGCTTTGCGCTGTCAAAAACAGTTGGCTTTGCTTTTAATTTTTTTAACTTTTTTTACTTTTACTATTCACTTAGCCGTTGGAGATTTAAAAAAACGGCCTGTTGCGGAAAGCCAACAAAGATAATCACTTACATGGTATTTTTTTTTTACCAAAAGCACTTGTAGGGTATTTTTTTTTGTTACCCAAAAAATCAATGAATATAGATTGTTCACGACCAAATATTCTGGGTTCGACCGACCGATCAACTCAGCCCAATAAGAGGCCTAATACTTAGAAAACCCAAAGGACGCCTATATAAGGGGTCTCACCCACACAATTCAGGTAAGCCTAAAACCCAACTACAATACTAGAGGGAGACTGACTTGGGCGTCGGAGTGGCGTTGCATGTACCCCGGCGGCGCTTCACCTACGATCAGCAGAGTCACTTCCATCATCATTCACCAGAGCTATCTCCCAAGAATTCCAGAATGGATCATTCATTCGATTAACCTCATATTATTCATCATCGTGTTCGGTCGAGTTCCTCTCCAGTAAATAGACCGGAACATATATTATAAGCATGAACCTGAGGAACTTATTTATAATTTTATAAGATTTTTTATCAAAAGAGACTTAGCTCATTTCATTCAATAAGAAATTCATGAAACAATATGGAATATAATTAAAAACTTGGATACTAGCATACTGCCATGCCCTCACTGTGATGATATGTAACATCCCAAATTTCCTTTAATTTGGTGATTTAGAGCAAGTCTAGATTTTAGGGGGTAGAATAGTAATTTTACCTAAGGACTAAGAAAATGTGAGACTATTTAATTATGAGTAGTAAATTAGAATAATTTATTTGAGGTTCTTGTTAGGATCAAATAGTAAATTAGAATAATTAAATAAAGGCTTATTGAGTAATAGTATTTTAATTAACAAATCTTGCCTTACATCCCTTCGTACACCACACTTTCTCACAACCCATCTTATCAATCTCACACTCCCACACTTACCTCATATTCCTTGTCCTCGCGCTGAAAAGAAAGAGAGAAACAGAAATAGAAAGGAATAAAACGAGAAAGAAGAAAGGAAAGAAAAGAGAGAAAGAACGAGAGAGAGAGAGAGAGAGAGAGAGAGAGAGAGAGAGAGAGAGAGAGAGAACTCAATCAAAGATGTTTCAGTCGTAGGTTCAAGCTATTGAAGAAAGGAGATGGAGATTGAAGCTTAGGAAGCAACTTCATGGAAGATGGCTAGGGTTCTAGTTCAGAAATGGGGGGGGGGGGGGGGGTTTGCCCTAAAGCTTTTAAGGAGCAATTGGTAACAAAGAATCCCCCTTTAAAACCTCTCTTAGAGTGTGCTTAGGTTCCTATTTATCTTATGAATGATTTTGTGATATTATGAATGATGGTTGTTGTCGATTTTGAATGAATGAGGATAAAGAAATGGTGTTGCGTGTGTGTTAGAGGAAAGTGATTTGTTGGATTGCCTGCAAGGTGGCGTGTGAATTGTTGTATTTTAATTTGATTTTTGCTCAAAGTTGGTACATTTACTAGTTGCTTGTTGATCTTGAGTGTAAATATGGAGTGAACTTTCTTTTTCATAATTTTCTAGCTTAAGGATTGAATAAGGTCTAGCATTGATTGAAGGTTTGGGAACTTGTACACTTTGATGAAGAGAAAGATCTTTTAAAGTTGTGAATGATTTTGAATTTCTGAAAAATACTGCATAAATCAGTTCTAGTGCGTGACTTTTCCCGAATTATTGACTTTGAATTTTGATACGGGACCAATTGAATTACGTTAGTATGTGAGCTGGTTGTCTCTAGAAAAATTGGAAAAATCATTCTAATTCATTTAATATTTTATTCCTAATTTATACTGATAGTTGTCCTCAAAAATCGTTTTTTGATATCTTGCTAGTATTTTGCTCATTACTTTCTCCACAAAGATCCTATCGAAAGGATTTCTGAACCACTAGAAAGTAGACAAACTTTTATACATAAAAGACTCTGAAATGGCTTATTTTTAGTAAGTGTTGATTCTGAAAGTTACAGTTAAAACATAAATTTCGTAATGGTGTAGTATTATTGCTATAACTGGTTGTACAATTGCTGGACTTGATCAATTCTTGTGCTATTAGAGAATATACATTATTATCTACCATTTATGAATTGGAAATATTAAGTTTAGAAGAGTATCAGTGGAGAAGTCTAGTTCAAAGTTGCTTGAATAAAATTAATTCTGCTTAGATGCTTATGAAACAATGGTACTTGAATTGTGTAGAATGGATTCCTATGTGTTTTTAATTTGGATCAGACGTGATTGTTATATGAATTATCTTGTTATCTTAGAATTGTATTAAAATGATAAATATTTGTGCATGATTTGTATTTTCTATGTTGTAGAGAGGATTTTCCATATTTCGAATACGGATATGGCTGGAAACACCAAAATTGCTTGTTAGGAGTAGGGGCGGATCTTTGTATGGGCCGGGGAGGGCCACGGCCCGCCCTAAAATTTCATATGAAATTACTATAATACCCCTATGTTAAAACAAATTACTAAATATACATTATGGTTGCGCTCATTTTGACAAAGAGATGTGTCAGCGTAGTGGTTAATGTTAGATGCATTCTTTTTCAAAACAACTTCAATTGAGTCTTTACGTGAAAGTAAAATTACTTTTTTTTGACAAAAAGAAAATCATCTCATTTCATTGATAACAATTGGTTCAATACAGGTTGGAATAAACTCATAAACTTTTTAGTCATTTAACTTTGTTTAAAAATAATTATTAATTTATATTTATCTATTTTAATTCTATTTTTATTAAGCTTCGCCACTGTTATTACCAACACTTTACTCTTCTTCTCCCTCTCACGCTCCTCGTTCTTCATGGTCATCGGTCTCTACCTCGTCGTTCCTCCATGCCTCTTTCATTGGCGGCCCACCCTAGGTTTTTGGTCAAGATCCGCCACTGGTTAGGAGTCCAATAATAAAGTAAAAAGGTGGAGTCAATGTTGGATCACCGTCAGTGTCTTTCGAGTCTCTTAAATTTTTTTGTGTACAATTATAGGATTACCAAAGGATCTATGAATTTCTAGTATTCATATTAATTTAAGTTTACAAAAAAAAGTTTTTATTTCAACGAAGGATTTTGAATTAATACGTATAAAAGTGTTTCTTTTGTAGGTCAGCGCAATTGATAGTCTTAAGTAGTGTCCTATAAGACCATGGTGTCAAAATAATTTTAAAGATATAAAATATAGTATAAGGAAGTTAACATTGGTCGTCTCACAAGGACCTCTGAATTAAAGACTACCAGAATCAAGAACGAAAGTAACAATAAAAGGGTTTTTTTTTTAGGAAAAGAGTTTGATGTTTAATGAAGAAAATAAATTAAAGATAAACAACCAATCTGTGATACCCCTTTCCCAAAAATGACCTAATAAAGAAATTTTCATAAATTTAAAAACGTGAATAAAAAAAACTTAAAAATATTTACATATTCGATTTGACTAATTTTATCCGCACTCCGAAAAAAGGTACCATGTGCATCATTGAAATAAAACCCAGTATCCCGACATGACACCTAGTCAGAGCCTGACACCATATAATTACGAGGACATGAGGACTAGCATCTCATATCCAAGAATGTCCACTGAACTAGACTTCTAGCTGAGACACGTACCACATCAATTATCTGGAAAAAAATAGTTGTACTGTGAGAATCACATTCGAGCCATATTAGGACAATATGATAAACATCAAAGTAGACGCTAGTCTCATTTGATTTGAGCACAACAATAAATTTAGTTAGTGAAATACATGTGAGACAACTTGTATTTAAAATACACACAGGTTACACCTTGTTTTCAAGTTCACTAAACTACAAATTGGCAAATATGAAATAGGAATATGTGAAATAGTGCATCTTAATGGTAAAAGATAGAAATCAGCAAACTCTTATATAAGGTAAGTCAATCATTATAAACGTCATGTTTCACCCAAATAATCCCAAGTCATGAATCCTCATAAGTCATAAATTATCATAAGTCTCGAAGGTGTGGTATCCATGTCTCAAACAACAAGCGCAAAGAGGTCGGTAAAGACTCCAAAACATAAGTGAGAACCATCCTCACCTCACTCCACGGCTAGGTGTCTCACAACTAGTGTGTCGCCCGAGTATCATTTTTGCCTCACTCCACGGCTAGATGACCCGGACTCAATGACACTAAACTGGACACAACATCACCTAAGTACCATCTTAACCTCACTCCACGGCTAGGTAACTCAGACCTAATGAAACTAAACTAGAAATAACATCACCCGAGTACCATATTAACCTCACTCCACAGCTAGGTAACTCAGACTCAATGACACTAAGCTAGACACAACATCACCTGAGTACCATCTTAACCTCACTCCACGGCTAGGTAACTCAGACTCAATGATGCAAAGAGACATATGGTATCCCCCAAGCACTTCGCCTCACTCCAAGGCTAAGTGACTCAGACTCAAAGATATCAGATTAAAACGCGCACAACAAACATATCACATATACAAACATTTTGTACTCAAAGAATCACCGAGCACCATTCTCACCTTTAACAGGCTACGTAGCTTGTCTCAATGATGCCAAGTCCTGATCATATTGCGTAAAAAAAATAATAACAAGGACACACCCGATTTACGCACACCTTTAGTTACTCAAATTTATTTAATTCTTTAAACATAACAGCGTACCTTACTTATATACCATTTAAATTATTCCTTGAAACAATAATATAATTATATATATATATATATATATATATATATATATATATAAAGCAACCTTCAATTGATACACTTACCAAGTATTAATTTATAACTCAAGTCCATATTTTCTATAAATAACCAAAACACTCGAACAATTCAATTTTATCAATTGGGGTCAATATAATAACAACATATACAAATACGATAAATGGAAGACACGATTTACAATATTCAAACACCCACGATCATCATACCAGCATATCATGACATTCGAGACACTCAGTTAGAACAACAAACTCATAAATTCGATAAAAGATAACATGCACAAATAATATAATATAGTAAATTCATGTCAGCTACATTATTAATAATTTAATTTTTAATCACATACTTTAAAGGAATCACTTGGGTGCCTCATTGTATGAGGCCATGCACATATTTAATTAGGCTTTCAAGGGATTAAGAGAAATCCCTACAACCTTAACAGTATTCTACAGCCCAATATAACCCGAAGTTCATCCCTCGTACCTGTTTGGTGATCTCGTACAAAACATATTTAAATAGAATTTTGCCACAGTAGTCCACACAACGAACGAGTTGATATTTAAATTGTTCGGCAACGAGTTCACAAAGCTAACGAAATGTGACTGTAATATTATGTTGAGTATAAATACTAGTGTTAAATATTTAATAAGAAATTATGGATAAAATAGAGTAAAAAGGACACAAAAAAATGACCGAAAAAAGTCTTACCGACACAACAAGAAGGACGTCAACTTAGTCATAATACACGAACAAATAGTGCGGAAGCAAAATAGTAGCGTGACACGTTCCAAATAACTAGTAATTGAGAGTGAGTGACCAAACCCAAAAAAATCAGGCTACCCTCGAAAATCCTATGAGCCGCTAATCAATCTTTATCGCTCCTCAAATAATGGTCAGCATCATGTAAAGAATTTGATTGGTGTGTGACTCTTAACTATGCATATGCGATTGGTAAAAAGAACGAGGACAAAGCATATGATTGGCTAATGCTAAATGGAAGTGATGAACACGGGAAAGTCTAAAAGCAATAGACGGAACATCGAACATGAAGTATTGGAGATGGCAATTGAAATTTGGATTATAAATCAGACAATTATGCAATTAATCATAAAAGACTAAGGATAACTGATTAGTTTGTTAAGGCAAGCACTTTCAGTTGTAACTAACTACCTCCTTGTCTTGATATATAAAAGACTAACATGGCATCAAGATTTCATTCCAATTACAGAGAGAACATTGAGATATTCTCTTGTGAGGAAACTAGGTGTAATTGGGGTTTCGGAAATAGTGAGCGAGAAAACACAAAAGGGTTATTGGGAGAAACTCAAGTCCCACATTGACTAGAAATATGGTCTCATAAAAGTATATAATGAAAGGGCAATCCTCACCTTACAAGCCGGGTTTGTGGGGTTGAGTTAGGCATTAACCACATTCTAAGATGGTATCAAAGCCTATCCTAGATCCTTTGGGCCACCCACCATTATTATCCACGCACCAAGCTCAATAGTGCTGGGCGTGAGGGGGTGTATTGGGAGAAACCCAAGTCCCATATTGACTAGAGATATGGTCTCATAAAAGTATATAATGAAAGGGCAATCCTCACATTACAAGTCAGTTTTGTGGGGTTGAGTTAGGCCTTAATCACATTCTAAGAAGGGTTTCAAACCTATTGTGGATCATTGTACTACAACTAATTCAATGAAATCTCGATCTAAGCACTTTACTTAGTCCCTCAAATTTAGGTATTAAATAAATTTGGTAGTGAACTGTGTAACCAAATCTGCGTGCTATCTGCTTTTTTATTTCTTTGGCATTAAGTGTTGCATAATCGCTTTGAGAATCACCATTATGTTCCTCATCGTCTTGGTGCTCGCATTCTATTAGCGCTTCTGATGTTCGCTTTCATTTTCCCTTCACGTGCGTTGAGTGCTTATATTTGTGCCCTAGGTGGATCGAGGAACCGTGGTGTAATCCACATACCATGATGTAAAAGTCACAGAAGACATAACAATCACAATCGGACAAGGTGAATTTGGGAGAGTATGAGCTTATGGGTGAAAAGGAAAAAGGAAACCCTTTGACTTGGCAGCTCATTGGTTAATGAGAAGAGTATTCATTTCCTTCTATTTACATTATGCATTTGCAGTGAAATTGATTTTGGTCACAATACGTTCAATTTCCTTCTGTGCATACCAACTAAATAGAACCCCACACTAATTTATGAAAATTTTGAAGAGAAATTTCCCACATTATCTTGTGTAACAAACTAGCAGCTTTTGTTTTATTACCTCTTCGTGTTCAAATGCATCAAAAATGAAGTATACTTTAAATCAGTATACTGTATATTCCATTTCCATGCCTACATCAATATTCCATTTCCATTAGCAAATAGCACCTACATAAATCAGTTACCTTCATAATATAAGGTAAGCTGTCAAGGTCCTCAAAAATGGTGCTTGTTCCCATGGTTCACTGGTTCAAATATTTTAAGTACCCATGGCTAGAAAGTGCACCAAAATCCACTAGGATAAAAAAAAAAGGTCAAGAAAATACTCATTTAATGTATGCAAACCAATATCAGAAGCATGAATACAACATTTATTCCACCAGGACGAAAAATAAAGGATAATGTTTCATAACAGCTAAAAATTAGCACACCCTGGAAAATAACACTAGCAAAATTTACAGTAGCCTTGGTCAACAACAAAAT